>DWHP01004069.1:0-12870 GCA_018247895.1 Parnassius honrathi
TCCTTACCCGGTCGAGCCGACCCATTTGTGCTACAACTATACTACTAATATAACTGCAGCATGGCTCTACCACGTATAAAAGTGCTGATTTACCACGCGATAATGATTATAAAGTTATAATTGCTGTTTCTTATATGTCCTTGGTTGGAATACGATTATTAAGTAGTATGTTAGGGCTGACCGTGAATGATATAGTAAAAAATTGTGAAATAAGATAATGTCTGTCTGTAAAGCTATGTACGTCTTGTAAACCAGAGGAACATCTTCCTGTTTAGTCATGATTAGGAAAGGCGTACTTCATTAAGTGAAGACACGTATAAAGAATGAATGAGGAACAAGTGACAAAGCAAATTTAAACTTCAGTGGGAGAGTTAACAAGTGACACTTTAGACGGAAGTTTATCCAGCAAATTGGCGATATATTGATGATAAGCTAAATTAAGAGTACCTTTAACCGATGTATGCGTAGATATATTATGATGTAAAATAAGTGAGAGCGGTGTATCATTCACTCAAAACAGCTTGTAAAAGTCCACCGCTGAACGTAGGCTTCCCCAAAGATTACCTCTTTGGCAGGTTTTGGCCGCAGTTTTTTGTTATTTTAAGTTGCTATCGGAAAGATACCACTTTTTTCATAGAATAAGGGTGATAAATAAGAACACAGTCCACCTGATGTTAAGCAGGTGCTGTGGCCCATAAATATATACATTTATCCTCGTGTAGGAATTAAAATGTAGTTGCATTGCCATCCCTAAGGACTAAGGTGGAATGCATCGTTTCCTGTAAAAAAAGTCTCCGGTTCTCTACACTCACCATACGAAACACAACGGCATAAAGCTGCTCTATTACGCTGGTATTCTGTGAGAGCGTGGTGCTCCCCCATTCATGCTACATGCGTTGTGACCCATTCGTGCTACAACCATAATATAGCCGCAGCATGGCTCTACCACGTATAAAGCTACTGCCCATCTCTTCTTCCAGTTTTCATCCGACGCCTCTTGCGACTCCCACGGGACGATCTAGGGCAGGTAGTGTTCCTACACCGCCTCTTAATGTTGTCAGGATGTTAGACGTTTGGGTTTGTTATGTAAGTTCATTTTTCTATTAAATTTGTAGCAATAAATAACCGTTATCTGGCATCCTGTAAACATTAACCGTACATAAATTAAACCTCGATAAACAAAACAATAGTAATGTAACGTAGTCACGGTGCTTAATTGCATCGATCGATGCTCAGATAACCAGCGGCGAGCTCGCCACTGATTAGAAAACTCGTAATTTGTGAACCGGCCGCCGATACACAGAATTTACCGTCCCAGTTGGCCCACACAAAGGGCGGTAGGTAGGTGGAAAGTGACCAGCCGACTGTATCTCCTAGCTGTACGCGTTTCCAATGTAACAGACGGTTCGAGAATGAAATAAAATGAAATTAGGATTTCTTCGACGTGAGAAGTTAAAATAACGTTTGTCACGTCATTCCTTTTTTCCAAATCTATTATCGTTTTGTAATCAGGTTCCTGTGATCGAAAAAGACGTGAAAGACGTAGAATGAAACTCCTCGGGTATATTCTTATTCTTATTCGCGAAGAATTCATCGCCCAAAAAAAATGTCTACGTGCGATCTGTAGTTTATAAAGCACCAACACGTGTAAGCCGCATTTTCAAAAATTAAAAATTCTGACATTTCCCTCATTATACATTTATGAAACAAGCATTTTTGTAAAACGTAATGTTAACGTGTTGCGACGTTGACTTTCCACGAATTTATTCGTGGAAAGTCAACGTCGCTCAGATAATCTTAGTTTAGTACCAAGTACTACTGCTTTATTACAGAAGAGTATATATGCAATGGCGCCAACAGTATATAGCAAAATACCTAAATACGTTAGAGGTTGTGACAATATTAATATTTATAAACGTAAACTTTTTGATCTACTAAATGAAAAGGCATATTATTATTCAGATGTATTTATTAACGATACATTTTAACATTAGAATACTACATTGAATATATACCCATCATGACATGTGCCAATTAATACTAGATGCCAATTAGACAAAATGATGACAATTACTATATGTTATATTATACTATACCTTGATTATCTTTAAAATGTTCTTATTATTAATACATTATTTAATTATTTAAATTGGAAACTGACATCAGAAGAGAAAAAAAAAGTGTTAAGCAATTATTATTTTATATTTTGTATGCCTACTGGCGGGACATAGAGAACCTACCTTGTATTTTACTATGTACAGATCTGTAAATTAACCTATGTTCACAAAATAAACTAATTCGAATTTGAATTTTATTATTTTTTGTTTACGTTCAATATCACTATCGGATAGTCGACAGGAATCCGTCCGTTTACATGTATGACGCATGGAGTAGTAACGCAGTTTCCTCGACCATATATTGGCCACTAAATATTATTAACCAGATAAAAAGCAACAGCTTTCAAATAAAAAAGAATCATCAAAATGGGTTCAGCTAAGAAAATAGTTCTGAGGTAATATACATAAAAATACAGTCGAATTAAAACCTCCTCATTTTCAAAGTCAGTTAAAATATTTCAGTTTGTACACTTCAGTTTTGCAAAAAAAAAACCAACTCCCTCTGTTATCAAAAGTCACATCGATTACATCGACTAGTTCTTGTCTGGCGGCACGGTAGTGCCACCGCCAAGTCGAGCAAAAAAGCGGCACGGCCATACCGTACTTTTCTCGAAGCAATTCAGGCCATTTTCAACCCCCTATGACTTCGTAGTGGATAAAACTTGCCTGAATTTTCAGTTACTAAGTAGGCATTGTATAATCATGGTATATTTCAAATTTCATTAAATTTGAACTAGTAGTTTAAGAATTATAACTTATAAAAGTTTCTTAATTTTGTCACTCACTGACTGACCGATCATCAAAACTCTAAGACACTTCTAGCAGACATAGAAGCTTCAAATTTGGAACAAAATTTATGTTTAGTGTTATGTTTAGTCAAGGAAAAACTAATATATTTTTTAATTTCAGTCCAGTTTTCTTGATATACTAACTGCATAAATAACTTTGTTATCCCATATAAATATATAGAATTACAAAGTCACATTTGCAATGAATGGGTCAGAGTACATGTATAATAGGTGTAGATAGGTACGTCGCTGGTATTCAAGAAGTAGAACGTACCGGAAAGGTAAAAAAGTAGGACTATCTTATCTACAAAAAAATGAGATGCCATCAAAAATATAACTTGTAAAAAAACCAAGTCTCGCAACTCAGTTCTTCTACTCATGTAATACCAAGTCGGTTGATTTATTCATACCTACTTAAGGGTCCTTCTGTGTTCAGTTATTATGTAATTAGATAATCTAACAACATTTTATAGTAACCATATCAATGTTAAAAATCTTTTATGTTTTATATATATATATGGATTAACCTGGCTATCGCATGAAAACACAATGTATCTCACAAGTAATACATATTATATTAAATTAAGTTGCTTAGTGCATAAGGAATGCGTCCTTGGAGGATGTCCATCAGTGGACTTGTGAAACCCGGCTCGTACTCGGTATGTGTGTAATATAAATGGTGGATGACCATAGGGTGAAGGTGTAGAAGATGGAACGAGACTAATATATACATATATCGTAAATTCTCTGACTAAGCTTGAATTAAAACAATACTAATTATTCTACGGTTCATAGGCAAATTGTGTGCACTAAATGATACCGCGGTATAAAAAACGGTTAACGCTATCTGTTGGTGATAACGCAAACTAAGTTACTTCGAACAGTATGTAATAATATCCGGTATAACAATCGCCAATGCACTTGGCAAGCGTGACGAAGAAAAAAATAATACATGAAATACGGTTATCGTCACAACTTATTAAAGTGTACTGTTTACCATAGGTCCTTCCCATATATTACGCCATAGGGGGGATATTTTCCATATATGCCATAGTTACCAGTTGCCACGCTTGGCAGGCGTGTTATCGATTGCATTTTTCTTACAATTTTAGTTACATTAGGAAGACACTGCTACCCATTTCCCTATTTGTTTCCCTCAATAATAACCCATATGTTAACGTAAACGAAAACGGCAACACAGCTAAAATTTATATTTCAAAATAAACAATGGAAACAAACCCCAATGCTTCCCCGATCACAATCTCGAAACAAATGATCGTAACCGTTGCGATAAAAGTTGTGATAACACTTCGCCGCGATAATATTCTCCTTTTTAGCATTTTTGGGTCAACAGGAGAGCGATCGTGACCGAGGACAGCGGCTGATAGGGTGAAGAACAATGCCAACAGTGAATGGATTTAGGCCTTTGGGTATATTGCTATTTTGTTGAATAATAGCTACAGAAAATCTACGAGTTACGAGTTACATTAGACAAAGTTTTACTGCAGAGAACCAGCGTAAAATTTATTTATTTTAAAACAACCACCAACAGAATTACATGCATTGTGAAGTAGCGGTTTACGAATATCATCCCACGGGCGACGTAGGAGACAAGTGATGGAAACAAACCAGGAGATGGAGAGCAGTGTCTTTCTAAGAACAACTAAAAATAAAAATCTGCGGTTGCCAATCCACCTGGCAACTATTGGCAAATGAAGCAATATGTGGGAGAGGCCAACGTTCAAACTTTTAATAGGATGTAACAGTAAAGGTTACGGTAGCTTAATAGGGACAGCGTTATATGACTAGTTACACATAACTCCACATACAGTTAGTTCCATCATACATGAAACTAGATGTACGATACCTTAGGATTGAATCTGTTATCAGATTAAGTTACGAGTATCTGTTATGTATAAGTAAAAATTATGTTAATAATAATAGTGTCCTTCAGACCGATTTCAGTCACAGCGGCCTGTGTCAACGGAGACTAACCATCTGCTCAGAACAAGATTATAGTACCCAAGTATATTCCCAAGCACAGGTGCCCTCTCAATTCCCTAACTCTCATAGTCCGAAAGGACGGTAATCCGACATGGCCGGGGAGAGATCAGGCGCAGACCCTGTGGGTTTACGTGCCTTCCGAGGCACGGGATTGAATACACCGTATACTTCCTGACTCC
The DNA here is from genome assembly GCA_018247895.1 of Parnassius honrathi. Taxonomy (NCBI): domain Eukaryota; kingdom Metazoa; phylum Arthropoda; class Insecta; order Lepidoptera; family Papilionidae; genus Parnassius; species Parnassius honrathi. Next base: position 5,089 of record DWHP01004069.1, read on the forward strand.
GGGATGTTATTGAGAATTTATTGACAGAAACACTCAATAAATGGTTTTGGCCTGACACGAAATTCAAACCCAGGGCCTTTTGATCAGCAACTGCCTTTGAAACATTAAGAAATAACGAGGCAGCCAAGAAAATGATATAATAAACAAAAGTAACAAAAAACTAATGTAAATAAATATTGGCCCCTCCATAGCCTGTCAAGCTATTTTGATTATCAAGTTATATTTATATTAGTTATCCGAGTATAGTCACATAACTTACGTTATATGACTATACTCGGAGTTTCTTGGTGTGATACACATCGTAATGAGGTTATCCGTAGTAAAACCAGACAAACCGACTGGCAAACGAATCAGTAAGCTGATGTGGAAATGGGCTGACCATATAGCTCGAAGAACCGAAAACAGATGGGGAAGAAAAGTTCTCAATTGGCAGCCTCGTACTGGTAAGCGAAGTATAGGGCGGCCCCCCCGCTGGATAGAGTGTCGCCCTAATAAAAAAATAATATTCTATTTTATTCTATTCTATTTACGGACCGGTGCTAAGCAGCAGTATCACCAGTGCGAGGGTATCTGCTTTGCATCTACCCAGCATGGCGAGTCAAATAAACCCTTTGTTGTATCTCCTCAGTTTGAAGGCACTCCCCTTCTGCTTCAGCTAGATCCAGAATCCTCGGCGTCAACATATCAAATAGTGTGCTGTTTGGTGCTCACTTGGAGTGCTCAGCAGAGCAGAGACATTATTTCATGACGGCACATCGCTTGCAACTTTCCAAAGCGCAAGTTCTGCCTCACATGAAATACTGTTCTCATTTCTGGTTCGGGGCACTCCAGTGCCAGCTCCTTCCACTTGACCGCCTCCAGCGTAGAGCGATTTGAATCGTCGACTGTCTAATCGGCGCTGCGTAAGGATGTTGCACCCTTTTGCATTTTCGTATCTACTATGGGGAGTGTTCTGTGGAATTGTTCGGATTAGTTCCATCAGCCAAAATTCACGAACGCACATCGCGTCAAAATTCCCGATACCATCCTCACCATCTGGATGCTTGGTAGTCCACCACTATGCGTTTTATTAGGAGTTTTCTTCCTCGTACAACTTCTCTGGGGAATTGTTTACCACCGGCGACATTTTCGGACCGATACGACTTAGGCACCTTCAAGAAAAGAGCTTACTCCTTTCTAAAAGCCGGCAACGCACCTACAATTCCCCTGGTGTTGCGGTTGTTCATGAGCGGCGGTAGTCACTTACCATCAGGTGGGGTGCATGCTCGTTTGCCCCCTCTTCTATAAAAAAAGAAGACCCACATTCAGCAAAGGACTTAAACCGTGTGACATGATCACCATCATCATCGTCACTAGGTACAGGCTATCAAACGTCATAGGAACAGAGCAAAGACCTCATAGAGGGTTATTTTCCAAAGTCGGCTCATAGGTGGGTTGGGTCGTACATATTTATCTTAAAACTTTCCATCAATAATTCTCTTTCTCTCTTTTAGCGCCTAAAATTCATTGGTGCCGAGGATCAAACCCAGGTTGCTTGAGTACCGTAGGGCAATTAGCCACTACGTTACCATCACCTTTACAACCTATTAAAGTCCACCACTGAACATAGACCTCCCACATAGATCAGCCCGTAGGATATTTGCCATAGTTGCCACGCTTGGCAAGCGCGTTAGCAAACGCTGTTTTGTTTATAGTGATTATTATGAAGATGTTGCTACCCATCTCCTGATTAGTTTACCTCTGTCGTCTCCTACGATACCAACGGGATGATACGGGGTAGTGGGTATTCTTACACGCGGTTAGAGCCACCATGGCATAAATGAAAGAATTAAATAGTCTGCTACTACAATTTAATTTAAAAAAATTACATTCAGTTGTATTTAGCTAAAAATATTTCCACTTAATTTCCATCACAATAGCTTCGAATAGTTTTTAAGCGCTCAATCTTTTTAAATTTCCATACAAACGGCTGTAGGAAGCTGTAAATCTGAGCCCGTTGCTATATGTAAGAGATGGCAATGTTTAACACGTATTAGTTTGAGCGGGAGGGAGATAGTTTTTGTGATCAGAAACAATAGTGTGGAGCGATTTACGAGCTTTCAGGCGACCATTGTTTTAGACCGGCACAATGCAACGTTATTTATAACATTATTTGTCTATACATTATCCGTGCGGTCGCCTGTCATTACAGTAGAATAGGATTCAATTCTAAATGTGCATTAAGGCATAAAAAGTATATCAATGGTAGACGGTAGATGGTACTTATTTTATCTCTATTGAGAGATATGTTTTTATACGGTTAAGCTTCGCTGCAGCTGTAAAATGGGCAGGACGCGCTCTCACAGAATCATCATCATCATTTTTTTTAATTCTACAATTATTTAAGGGCATTTATTGCTTACCGTACGTCAGTCCCACGATACCCTAACAAATATAATTTACTCAAATACCGTTAATTATTATACTACGTGGACCATGGATTCAAACGGAACATTCGCATCGTCGCCATTTGGTTGAAATATAATATTATGATATGTACCTACGTCAGTTCTGTTCAAATTCAAGATCCTTATTAAATTATTTCTAAGAGACTCAAATCGAACACGTTCCATCAACAAATGTATACTCCGAATGTATTCCATTAATATGTAAAAGTTTAAAAAAGTTTTATAATATGTAGTCTTCTACAACTCCACAGTCTTCACAATTGGGCGAAGGTGTTTTTATCATCAAGAAAACAAGTTACTTACATAGGTGTCCAGATCTGGGTCTATGAGCAGTAATAACAAATTTCCCACTTAAGTTACACTGTATGGTTTTGTACCATATTCGTTTCTCTAACGACCGTTTGTTAAAGTATTCCTTCCACATTTCATAACAGATATTTTTGAATGTAGGTAAAACTTCTGAGTGATCCAAAATAATATTAGTTTCCTTTTCATTTTTAGCCGCAAATTTCGCTAACGTGTCAGCCTTTTCGTTGCCCCGTAACCTGATATGCGATGGAGCTCATTGCAATCTCAGCTGAATGCCTTTTGAAGTTATTTCATCTATCTTGGATATATTGTCATAAGCTATCGATATACCTCTGTAACCGGCGGCGAATCGACCTATATGTTGCAACGAACTTCGGTTGTCTGTGCTTATGACGACATTTTTATATTGGCTGCTGATAACTTATGTTAAAGCTTCCGAGATCGCAATAAGATTCAAAGTCATAAAAAAAGTACGAGTACTTATTTTAAAATAATGATAATTTTGATTCTGTATCATATTTATACTAGGCACTTGAAATTCCGACATACGTCCTTCTAAACCTGAACTCTTCGACCCATCCGTAAATATAAAACTCCTGCCATTATATTTTGTATACAACTCTTTAATGACTTCATATTTTTTAAGTTACTGTCTGTTATGAACTTATTGAATATTGGATCGTTTCTAGATTAGGAAAAATTACTTCTTTTACGTTAATATTGGTCACCTTCTCACCTTCATTTCTTTAACTATATGATAATACCAGTAAAGGAATGGTTTTGTTTCTCCAATAACAATTTTATCGAAGAGTGCAGAGTTCATCCAATACCTGAGTAGTTATATTATTTTCTACAGACTTTAACTTCGAACATAATTTGTATACCAGATACTTCCTTCGTAAGTACAGTGGAACTACACCAAGCTCACTCTCCATAACAGGAGTTAGAGTGGTTTTAATAAATCCTCCTATTACATTCAGTGCCTCATTTTGAATTTTATTTAATTTATCTAAATGACATTTTGCACTTGCGTCATATAAATAGCAGCTGTAGTCTACCTAGAATACCACAAAACACGGTCTTAATATACGTGCGTCTATCAGCACCTTACCAGCTCGTCACTCCATCTAGTGGGGGGCCGCCCCGCACTTCGCCTACTGATACGAGGCTGCCAGTATAGAAGCCTGCTTCCCCATCGGTTGCTGGTTCGTCTAGCTATATGGCCGACCTATATATTGCCTTTTCAGCTTACTAACACTCACAGAATACCAGCGTGAAATGTCAACTTAACACTGCTGTGTTTCGTTTGGTGAGCGTAGAGAATCGGAGACCATTTTCACTGGAAACGAGACAATCTATCTTAACCCTAAATGACTACGCATCAGCGTTTTGATTCTTAGATAGATGTCGATAGTTCACAGCTTCCAGTCAGATGGACTATGTAGTCGTGTATTTCTTTACATAGCTGCCATGGCATTGGAGGCCCGTACAAAACACTTCAAGTGGTTGTTAGAAGTGGTAGGAATATAAAATAAGTTAATTACATGCGAAATAACGATATCATTCAACTTTACAGCATCCATGGTATATATCGTGGTCTCCCTGACCATGCGTAATGCAAAGTACTTGAAACGTCGGTAACGTAAAATAATAACGCTACTAAGTACTGAGTAGGTCACACGACTAATTTGTGGAATCGTTTACCATCGGACATGGAATGTTTCTAAAAAGCGAGCTTACTAATTTTTAAACGGCCGGCAACGCACCTACCTATAATTTTTCGTGGCTGACAGTGTTGTAGTTGTTGGTGGTCGGCGGTCGACACTAACCATCAGGTGAGCTGTAGGTTCGTGTGCTCACTCTTCTACAAAAGAAAAAAACTCAAAACGTAAAATTTCGCACAAAACCAGTATCATTTATTATTGTACTTATTCCACTAATCTTTTTCCCTAAACTCTAAGCGCAAATTGTGTGTTACTCTATACAGGTTCACGTAATAAATTACTTAGTAGTGGTGTTTTTACAGCTTTGCCATAAACACTTAGCATAGCTTATAATACAACCATCAACTTTACGTAGCGGACGCCGGCACGCAATGTCAAAGAAATGAATTGCTTGATTGTTTCAGTATTTATATTTGCTTAACGAATATTTGCGTATCTAGGTTTATTTTATAGAGGGGGCCCGGCCCCTGAAAGCGATGGCAATGAAGCTGAAGCTAAAGTAAGCAATAAAATTCATTTGAATTAGGTAATAAACAATATTTCAGTCTGTGAATTTCGTAAAGTTTCGTTGCGTCATTGATCAGGTGTTTAAATCTTGGGTCTTTTGGGAAAAATTCTCAGTACCAGCCTAGATTCTGGTCTAACCTGCCTGGCTTGATTTATATTCATTCGTTTTTTTTTAAATAGAATAAGGTTGACAAATGAGACTTGATGGTAAGTGAATGATGTAGACCATAGACATTTCCGTCTATCCTCGGTTAAGAAACAAAATGCAGATACGTCGCCACCTCTGGGGAGTAAGATAGAATGTCTTGTTTCCACTAAAATGGGTCTGGTACTCTACTTGGCATTTAATTACACCGATAATCTTTGTATCAATAGATAGTTTAATGGATAGAATTAGAATGAATTGCATTTAAAACTCAAAACCTTTACTGTAATACATCCTTAGCCGTGGTAGCTTAGGGGCTAAGCACTCGCTGTAGATTTCACAGTACGCGAGCAAACCCGGGGTTCGATCCCCGCCAGTACCGCAATTGTAATTTTACGTGGTGATTTACAACGTCCACGAAAAAAAAGTAAGCCTACACGTCTGAGAAATAAGGAAATAAAATATTTAGCAGACATATGAAGTTCGCTAAAACGCATTGGGGCTGCGCGGCGGACATTTCCTTGCCCTAAAACCCGTTTAAGACTGAAAGGTGGTCTATGTCCAGCAGTGGGACGTACAGAGCCTGTATTTTTTTATTTATAATACAATCTTAATTATTAGCATAAAACTGAAGTAATTAAATCATCAACAAAAGGAACAGCAATCTTGTTCTGTTCAATCGACTGTTTTAAGTTAATTTTTCATCCAATACATTGGCACGACAGTGTTACGTATCTAGACGTGTTATGCCATTGTGTGGATAGTTGACGACATTCACATAGTAACAGGGGACAGCCTCGTGTAATAATGCAGTTTCGACACCTCGCATGACGACGCACAGTTAGCGGTGAATATTGGACCGATGCAAGTGATGCGCTTACAGCGGTATCTACAACAGATATGAAGACCTAATTAAATGAGTTTTATGTTGACCGTGTAGTGACGGTATAAGAATATCTACTGCCCCATATCATCCCGTAAATGTCGTAAGAGGCGACGGAAGGTTTGGCAATGGTAGGAAGAAGAGAGATCTCTCTGGCGGTCAGGGTATTTAGCTCCGGGAGCAGCCAACACTCCGTGTAGTACCTATCGCAATACTTCGGAACTTTGATAGCGTGATTTAGATTTCGGTTTCGCTTGTGGCGCAAATACAGCACCGCGACAAGGCAAATAAATCAGTAGATGGCCAGCAGCGTCTTCCTCATAAAAAATTAAAATCTGCAATTGCCAACCCGCTTGTTAAGCGTGGCAACTTAGGCCAATACCCCCATGTGACAATCTACGGCGGAGGCCTATATTTAGCATTGGATTTTTGCAAGCTGTAATGGATGGATGGATGTCGTCCCCTGAGTATGTGAAAGAGCAACTATTTTTATAGCATTGAGTGACAAACATTCATTTATTATCAACTTGTGTTTGACGACAGGTGCTTTTCCGAGAGTGCTGAAAAAAGCTGTGGTTCATCCAATTTACAAAAATGGCGATCAAATTCTACCTAATAACTATCGTCCTATATCAATCCTGCCGTCAATTTCTAAGGTTTTTGAAAAAATCAAAAATTCTAGATTAGTGAACTACCTTGAGCAAAAGAACTTATTATCAAATGTCCAGTTCGGTTTTCGGTACATTACGCGAAACTTAGATAAGGGTAGAAAGAGTTTAGCCATCTTTCTCGATCTATAGAAAGCTTTTGACACCGTCTCAATTTTACTGTTGCTACAAAAGCTTGAGAATATTGGCGTGCGAGGCTGTCAACTTACGTTATTTTCTAGCTATTTCAGCGGTCGATGTCAGTGTGTCAAATTATCTAATAGTGTCACAAGCTCTGATTCGCCCGTCTTGTTTGGTGTTCCTTAGGACAATATGCTTGGTCCGACCCTATTTCTCATTTTTATCAACGATTTGTGCAACCTTAATCTTCACAATGGCAAGATAATTACATTTGCTGATGACACAGCTCTCCTTTTATCTGGAAGCACCTGGGAGGTGTCATTCGGCAATCTCAGGTTGAGTTTAATATGGTATGTGCTTGGCTTAGGAAGAACTTACTAACTCTAAGTTGTAAGAAAACTAAACACATGCCTTTTGTAATCCGTACCTCATCCTTACCTGGAGACGCGTACAAAATCATTGCTTATTGTTGTGGTAACTCTAACACTTTACAATGTTTCTGTTCCATTTTGGAGAAGACTAATAGTATCAAGTATCTTGGCATATTATTTGACAACACCTTAACATTCCATTCTCATATTAAGACACTGTATGGTACAGCGCGTAAATTGCTTTTTATATTTAAAAAGTTAAGACATGTTGCTAATAGAGAAGTCCTAAAATTGGCCTATTATGCCCTGTGTCAATCTTTATTGACATACTGAATTGAAGTCTGGGGTGGAGCAGCCAAAACATATATTATTGAAATAGAGCGTGCGCAAAGATCACTTTTAAAAGTTATCCATTTTAAACTTTACTTATATCTAACTTTAGATTTGTATAGAATTAGCGAAGTTCTTACAGTTCGACAACTATTTGTGTCACATATAGTTTTAAGACAACATAAAATTTCAAAAATAATGCAAAAGAAACAATGCCGCCGTAATCATCTGGTAGCTCAGTCAGAGCCTTTCTTCACATCTTTTGCTAGGAAATTCTT
>DWHP01004070.1:0-12869 GCA_018247895.1 Parnassius honrathi
AAATACAGTGGGGAAATTATAATAAACCGAATAAAAATACTTAAGACTTGGCCTAAAGGTCTAGATACCAGGCCATAATATGCAAAAAAAAAATTTAATGCGTCTTGCTCGCACAGATGCAATGGCCGCCGATGCCGTCCTCAGGGATACCCTTTACCGGATACTGTAAGGTTTGTTCTTTTTTCATGTGGTTTTTGGTTGGCCTTGAGTCACGACCAAAGTCCTTGGCTTGCTTGATATAATGATTTTTTTAAAATTTAATAACGAACGAACGACATTCCGACTTGGGATGCGTTTGTGATCGCTCAGTTTTCGGACACCGTTATCTAAATTATCTATTCTTAGTTTTTTGTTATTTGTTAGGTTTTGTTATCTTGTTTTATTTGTTAAATGATATTGTTTATTTGTTAAGTTTTCTGCACTGATTTAAAATGGAACCAGCGCCGTCTACCTCGCATCCATTCAAGGAGTTTGTTTCTCCACGAAAAGTAAGTAAAATGTTACACTTTAGTGTATCTGAGAAGGTAATGATTATTAACGTGTTCAAATACTGTTGCGCACCATACTTAATGCCACTAGCGCCATCTAGTATCTAGTAGCGGAACTAGGAGGGCTTTCTAGAAAATTCCATACAAGAACATTCTACACCTAGTCGGTCGGGACCGGTATATACTCGAACATTCTAGTTGTTTCAGTGGAAGTGGCCCTACATAAGGCCAGTAAGGACCTCGGCCGAATGAGTATTGAATTGGCGAATCAAGCGAATGCTTCGAAGCGAAATTATTAGTGTGTTTTAAGTTGTAATTAGTGTTCGTTAATTAAAGTATCAATTATGGTAATTCAGTCGGCAGTTTTTACTGTCACGCATCCCAAGGTCGTAACAATTAGGTGTCAGAAGTGGGATACATTCATGCCGATTTTACCTAAGGACGATACGAAGGGTATGCGTACACGAAGTCAACGCCAACCAGCAGGAGACGCACCAGAGACGATTTGGTGGTGCTTGGTCAGAGAGCCAGCTGCAGGCCACGGAGGCCGTCTTACTTAGGTGCTCTGATGATGATACTGCAGGAGCAGTCCCATTGGTTGAAAAAGTAGCAAAAGGAACAGGCGCACCGACGAGAGAAACAGGCCCGTCGACAGGAAGAACAGGCTCGCCGGTTGGAAGAGAGGCTGGACGACCTCAAACTTGGGGATGAAATTACAGCTTCCATAATAATAATAATAATAATATTGTTACGGCCCTGAGTTGCCGAGACGAAGGTCGACTAGGTTAGGGCCTAGAAATTTATAACATGCACAAAACTTAGCTGGTTCAAGAGTAGGGTACACCACAAGGCGTCGTCAGCGTGGTGTGAAGGTAGTGTGGGTGTGTATATGAAAGAGGGTGTATAGTGAGTGCTTAGCTGACGTCACCAAGGCAGGCCGGACAACCCGCCGTCGCTGCACGCCGAACTCCAGTCTCACTACACTTAGCACAAAACTACAGTCTAAGTTGATATATAGTCAAAGTTTAGAGTTCAATCGAATAAGCGAGTTCACACGCGTACTATATCAAAATGTGACGTAAGCTACACCTCAATGTCAAAACCAGCACAAAAGTTCCTCTACTAACTACAAATAACACGATCACTATTCAAGACTATAATCCTACAGCGCTTCCGTGCAATATCAAACCGCCGCGTACATCTAGTCGACACAATTAACAGCAAATGAAGTTAAATTAACCACGAGATCTCAAACAAACGCCTAGTAACATATCTTAATCGACTAACACGATATCGGCCGATCTATTTAACAAATTTTAACTTCGCGACGCGACGTAGTAAAGAATGCCGGTCAGCCGACTACAATAATAGGCTCACGGGCGTGCAGTAGCGGAATTTGCAGCGAATTGACGCTAAGCGCCGCGGCCGCCGCTCGCGACTGGAATATTTCCCCGCGCCCCGCTAACAGTTCCCTGCTCAAATTGGGCGCAAGCAGCAACTGTTATGTGATTATTTTTAGTGCTTAGAAGACTGCAATGCAGTGGACGTGAAAACTGTCCATGCAGTTGGAGCTAAGTTCTGCAAGACCTGTCGTGGAAGAGTCCAAAAACTCCCCGATCACACTCTTAATCTCTAATGGAATGGAAGGTAATGAAGCTACAGTCTTCAGCAGATTGGACTGCTTACAGGTAACTAAACAGACAGATCCCCAAATACGTGCGGCGTGACATACGTAACTTCAATACAGCTCATATTGGAAAAGCGATCGAGCAGAACCGAAGCTCCGATAGGTACTAAGATAAATATGAACAAAACAAAGATCTTACGTGACATGGAGTCACACTTATGCCAATGAGTATGTTTACCTGGGACAATAGTACTAGACTAAATATGAGCATAACAGTTATCATCTCATTCCCAGGGGTTATTATTAGTCAAATACTATTTAGTAGAATAATAATAAATCTTTACTAAACAAGTTTTGGTTTAATTTTTAAATTTTTTGATAGATAAAGCCTGCATATTTCCTGGGACATTGTTGTAAAAGCGTATACATTGCCCTATTAAGGAATTATTGATTCTTTGGAGTCGAGTTACTGCTATAAAGAACTTGTGCTTGTTTCTAGTATTTACAGAATGTAGATCACTATTATTAACAAAACTATTTTTGTTTTGTGTATATACATTAAAATTTAAACGCCAACGTTAATATATTTTGTTTCTTTGTTTTTAATTTTCTCTAAGGGATTTCTTCGGCCCCAGATTGTAAATTGCTCTTATGGTTTTCTTCTGCAAAATAAAGATTTCATATCACATTATGCTACGGAAATAACTAAAATAAGCTAATCTAGCAACAAATACAGGTACTCTAATATTTTTACAGCATATGCTGCAAAACTAAGTTTGCTAGCTAGTTTAGATACATGAAACCCACTGAAGTTTTACGTCATTTATTATTCCGAGAAAAACAGTGAATTCAACAAGAATCAGCTCTTCTCCATTTAAAAGCACACTGGTATTTTTCTGGTTATCTTTCGGTGTTCTAAATTTAAAACATTTTTATAAAATAAGGGTGATAAACGATTACACAGTCCTGATGGTAAGCGGATGCTGTGACTCATAGACATCAATATTTATACTTGATTAGGAATCGAAATGCAGATACGTTGCCACCCCTGAGGACTAAGATGACATTCATTGTAGCATGAATGGGTGGGTTCGACCGGGGTGGGCTCATGCTTCTCGTGTTTCGTATGGTGAGTGTAGAGAACCGGAAACTCTTTTCTTTGGAAACGAGTCATTCCATTTTAATCCTCAGTGGTCACAACACATCTGCATTTTATTTCTGAAGATAAAACCAGATGTCTTTGGGCCACAGCATACATTTACCATAAGGTTGACTGTGTGTTCGTTTGCTACCCGTATTCTATAAAAACTATTGAACCCTAACAAACGCCCATAGATAATACCGATCTGGAAGAATTGATTCCGTAAATAACAATTGTTCGCATTATATTCCATAGATATAATGCAATACGTTTAAGAGATATTTTTTTAACACCATAATGATGTAGCTTCGTGATTAATGTCTTATAGTGAACACAGTCGAAAACTTTAGAAAGATTACAAAATATACCCAAAATATCCACTGAATTCTCCCATGCACAAAAGGACAGGTTATAAGATGAACATGGACAAAACGAAAGTCATGTGTAAAGTATTGACCCAACAACTACCGACATAGGTCACATCTCTGCCAGTTGTACTAAGCTCGAAGTTGTTTATTTGGGACAAATAGTCCAACTAGATAAGGCTAACTTTCACCGAGAGGTCAATCGACGGATTCAACTCGGCTGGGCAGCGTTTGGTAAATTTAAGCGCTACATATTCTCGTCAGACATACTTCAAAATCTAAAAACATGTTTGTACAACCAGTGCGTGCTGCCAGTAACAAACTATGGATAATATGAAACTGAGGCGTGGTCCTTCACTACTGGCTACTTTAGGAACCTGAAGGTCGCATATCGAGCTATGGAGACCTTTGCTATTAAAAATGTCATCGTGTCGAAAATTACATCTTGCTACTCTATTATTTGGCATACTTGCATCAAAAACTTCACGTTTCTTATATGATGAATTACTGTCGGTTACCGATCAATTAAAATATTCGAAACGTAATGTAATGAAAAATTGGAATTTAGAGGGTCCTTCAGATCTGCTCTGAAAACTATTGGAGTGTTTAAAACATTAACATTAATTTTAATTTTTCACTCACTCCTCTGATTTTTTTTGGATTAATTGTCACCTTTAGTTAATGTATGTCCGTCCGAGGAAATCATATTGGGCTCTATTTTAAAACACAGCAGTTATCTGAAATAGGGACCTAATTTGACTTCACACAAATTCTCTGGTATTTTCTTATATTTCGTGTTATTTTTACCTATGTAATTTCAAATAAATAAGATTTTAAAAATATAAAGAGAGAAAAGAATATGATTTCAAATAAGATTTTCTTTCTTTCTTTCTTTCTTAAACTGTGGTAATATCGACATTCCATTCCTCCGGCGGGCACACCACCACCGCATCAGCGGATTTTACGTAGCGGCTGCTTGAAGGTTAAGGGCGTTACAAATTCATTAATATTTTTATCATGCGTAAAATAGTACATGATTTGAATCTTGTTATTTTTAATAGCTTTATTTATTTTTTACAGTAAAAAAAGTACTTTTAAAATAATACATTTGAACAATATATATATATATATATATATATGATTCTAATTCGTTCACCTATTACATCTTAATTTTTCCTTCACGGTAAAAAAGTCAGTATATACCATGCATATATTCACCATTATGATCCGCAGCCCGTTAGAGTCGGCTACTGGAAAAGTGGATAAGTGTCTCGCCTGATGTAGAAAGGATTGGTTTTAACCTTACTTGAAAAATGGATTGACGCCCGTACTACCAAACTTTTATACTTTTGACACGAGATGTCTCTACTTGTACCGACGTATAATTATATTGACATTTTCCATATGTGCCTCTTTGGACCCACAGGGAGAAAATAACTGGATTTTTTTAATCCGCTTCCTCACAAAATTTATATATGAATTGTTTTTAGCAACGGCTCGCAATTCATAACTAATTATTATTTTATTTCTTAATAACTAATATTAGGAGTATTAAAAGGTCTACCTAAAGAAAATTCCTACTAAATTTATGTGCACAGAAATACTTTATATTATTAGTTATAAGGTGCTCAAATTACTAATACCTGTGGTCGTTTCAAAATGTACGCTATGGATTTAAAAAAGATATAACCAATCGGAACTATAATTGATTGATTACGTTAAGATGTTATCAAAGTTTTCTGTTCCGTATAAATAGTTGCTATTGTAAATATTTTTAGTCAGCTATTCGATAGAGCAGGTAAGTCAATACATCTATTGCATACAATGATAGATAGATTTTCTTACATGTTAAATTCAGGTTCAAACTTCAAACGCTTTCTTTTCAACATTTACAATAATTTCACTACTCTCCCTTACATTTTCGCTTGTCCATAACGCTGATATGAAGTAATTCCTGGTTACTTTATTTAAGAATTGTTTTCGTTTACACTTGCTGTCCGTTTTCTACGTACGAAGTTTATGGTAAACTTTCTGGAACAAGCTACTGGTGAAAATTAAGACGGGGGTTTTTGTTTTATTATGTATATCATTAAAAGGGACTTAAGGGATGAAGAAACGTTTATTGATATGGCTTTTAATCAAATTACATGAAATTCCTTATTGGTCATCGGGTTTGAATATTTAGTGTGCGGTGCTTTTGAAATCCAGAAAAAGGGGTCTTAAGAGGTCTGTATGGGAGAAAATTGTGGATTATCATAACATCATCGTGCTATAAAATCATGAGTTTATTGAAATTTGAATTTAGTGATAGATTTTTCGGTCAGATTGGCTAATTACTAAGCAAGGTGGTCGCCCGGCTACTAACTATTATCAATTTTGTTAAGAATCTATAGAAGAAATTATTAGGACATTACGGAAATATACGTGGTAGCTCAGATGGTTAGAGCTCGGTGTAAATTTCACAGTATGCGAACAAACCGGGTTCAATCCCCGCCGGCACCAATGAAATTGTGGATTGCAATTTTAAGTGCTGATTTACCACGTGCTCGGCGGTGAAGGAAAACTTCGTGAGGAAACCTGCATGTCAGAGAAATAAAAAATGATATATTTCGAAGATATGTGAAGTTCGCCAACACGCATTGGGGCAGCGCGGCGGACAATTCCTTGTCCTAAATCCTCTCAGAAATGAGCGGAGGCCCGTGCCCAGCAGTGGGACGTATATAGGCTGTAACTTTACTTTACTTTTACGGGAAATATAGTGAGAACTCTATTAAACGTAACGGTAAACGTTCGATTGATCTATCAAAAATCAATATCCTACATTCCTAATACGCTTTTGAGTTAGTCAGTATTTTTAGGTTTAGGGATTTTTAATGGAATTATTGATATCAATTGATTACTAAAATCTCGCTCATCAGACAACAGGGCGCACTGCGAATAGGTGGGTTGACTATTACTTGGAGAGAAACTTGGTACCTTCACCCTTATAGGTAACCCTAACGCATGTTTCGTGTCAGAGAGTCCATCAAACTAACTTTATTAAAATATTATAAAACTTTTATCTCTCCAACAATTAAGCTTGAAATATTTAGTGCTAGAAATATTTCACGAGAGTAGTCAAATAATGGATTCAAAGTCACAAATATAGAGTTTTGCAGTTTGTATTTTTGAAATTATATTTCACTATTCGACTCCTTGATGGTTCTGGCAATATCTGTTGTGATTTAGTTGTTCGTTCGTAATTTTATTAGAGCATATTTAATTATTACAGAACGCAGCATTATCTATGTCCTGTAACTTGATAATCAAAAAGAGATGTTTTGTGTAATAAATTATAGTTTAAAATTAAGTCCTATATTTATAGGGACGCTAAAATGAAAACCATCGCTTTCGCTTTCGTCGCGTTGCTGGTCGGTGTTAACGCCGTACCTCATGTTCCAAAAGCTGGTGAGTGAATGCTTATTATTAGTATATTTAATTAAAATTATTTTTAAATATACATACTAAGGTCACATAGTATTTTTTACTTATTTATATCAATTCGAATACAATTTTTTCTGCTTGAATTTGTTAAAAAATCACGGATCTTATGAACAGAGATTATATTGTTTCTATGGAATAATAAGACTTATCTCTCAACTGGCTCACGTCGTTACAGATGTAAAGAAAGAAAAAATTATCGATGGAATTGTTACTGGCATCATTAAGCGTATCGCCGAGCATATTCAGGACTTAGGGCTCGATCCGCTGGTAATTGACGAATTTGATGGAAAATACACTTTCCCCGTAGATGGGTAAGCCTTTTTCTGATTTTGAAAAAAAAAATAGTTCTAATATCTAGAAAGATTTTAAATAAAATGAAAGAGCAAACTTCTTAATAAAAATAAACATATATATTAATTGAAGAAAATAAAATATGCTTATTATATTTATGCGAAATATCTGCGTAAATATGTGATGTTTATAGCCTACCTATGCACAATGGATGGACATCTGCATCCAACATTATAAACGAATGTTAAAGCGCTGCCGGCGTTGTCACCCTTAAGGGTCCTTACAATTTTACCACGTTTCTTAACTAGGTTTTTGTTAACTCGTTTTCGTGTATGTCTGTTTATGACGAATTTAGCAATTGATTTTAAACAAGCCTCCCGGTGAGTTGACACTTCAAATTTTGAACATAGCTTAGAATCGGACAACAGTGTAATAATATAAATATGAGAAACGTGGTATATTAATAAAAATTAATAAATGCTTTATGAAAATTTCTCTTGTTAAATTATTTATCAACTAATTTCATGTAAGACGATTTGATGTAAGACAGGACAGGTTTCCACACCTTTACCGTGATAATATCAAACGGCAAGTCCGTGAAAGAAAGGTATAGTTCGATTATTGACGAACAAATTTACAGTATGTACATCATCGTGTACAACACAGCGGATTTCCGCTTTATTGTCTAGTATGTTGTCTAGAGACTAGAGCAGTAGCTTGTATTAAAAAGGGGAACATTTACAAGCCTTTAATTGCAATATTATTTACTAATCTATTACTGACGCAGTAAAGACAGATTTTGTCACGCCTTAGTGCTGTGTATGATATTAATGCAACTTTAGAAGCACGTCTTTAAGCTTAAGCAAATATGACGGTTGATTGCTTGAGGCCGTTACTTACTGAACTTCCGAATCATAAAATTATGTTATGTGATGTTTCACTAAAAATTTGAAGAGTATATCAAAGATTGTGACACCTTGCGAATAGTATTCGAAAACAAGCTGTCAAGGACACAATCGTTTTTAACGCCTCGAATGATTTGCATTAGTCATGGTCACGAAAAGATTACGGGAGAAGCTTTCTAGACTTAGGGAGCTTAAAGTAAATTAAATTTAAATGCAATAAAACCTATAATCATTTGTTTTATTAAAATATTTACCATTCGCGTAAATTTTAAAATATATTCAGAAAAATACAATGCAAATAGAATCAAGATCTAACTGGAATTCAAACCCTCGGCGTAGTTGTTAGTACTTCAATCATAATCTACGTCATCGTAATTCAATATCTTCCCCAACCCAGAATCTTCAGTGCCAGCACTAACATTGAGAATTTCGAGTTGTCTGGTCTTAGCAACATTATCGTTAATGAGGTCAGCTTCAAACACAACACCTTCAGCTTCGACATTTCACTTCCCAGTATTGATTCTTTTACTGGTAAGTATTAATTTGATTTTATAATAACATTTGATAAAAGTATTTAAAAATCAATAGTGTCGGGCAGTTGTTACTTCAGGCGGAGATAAATAATATCATTGCAGCCCATCACGAGTCAACTGCTCAACACAGGCCTCCCCCAATTAATATCACAAAGCAGGGTCCAAAGTCTCCTGCCTCTATCGATTTCCTACTTGGACTTGATAAGAGCTCTTCACTCCATCAAGAGGGAGCCATCCTATACTCCACTAGACGATATGAGGTTACCACTCTTGGGCCCTTCTGCTCTATCGGATGTTATTTCGTTAAGCTATATGAACAGCTCAATATCATTTCAGCTTACTGATCTGGTGGGCTATTATAATTACCATAGAATACTATAATACACAATAGAATGGCTGTCAACCTTATTTCGTACGAGGTAAGGCGTCGCCGGGAGCGCGCACACAAGCAATTACGTCGTATTATCAGTTAATCACTAATACAAACCCGATTCGCTGTGTTGATAAACGGATTTTAATACATATTTATCTGTAAGGGTACTCTTAATTTGTCCCATTTTTAATATATAAGAGTACCCTTAACCGACGAGCATGTATGCGTAGTTATATGGATGTGGAAGAGGCGAGAGAGGTATGTCAGGATCGTGGTAAATGGAAGTCTGTAGTCTCTGCCTACCCCTCGGGGTGACAGGCGTGGGTGTTTATGTTTATGTTTATCTAAAATGGATCCACTCCTACATTCTACAACATGTAACTGAAGAGAACGTTACTATATTCTTTAACTTAAGCACATAAATGTAACGTCAGAAAAGGCTTCAATTTACGTTCTCCAATTAGTTGCTAAAACTACCGACGTTTTAACTGCAGTTAATTAAACTCAGATGAAGCGCAACGCTTTATTAAATAAACTAATTACATTAATTTTGACTCTGCACCTGTGATAGTTTTTACCTCATTACTCGAATATTTTACCTCTTATATTATTTCTTATTTTAAAAAGCGGTTACCTTCACACAAGGGTTTTCTCTTAGATCGTGGGAGCACTTAACATACATAAATTCCACATCCAGACCCGGAAAAATTACTTGTTGGCCATAAAAATACTTGTTTCGTGCGGAATTCGAATCCGCGACACTTAGCGTTAAAACTCATTGTTAAGCCTTTGCTCCACAAAGCCGCCGAAAGCTCGATCTTTTTTTTCAAAAAGCTATGAGTTTTACCCGTTTTATTATAATAATTATAATAATATTTATACCTAAATAACAGGTCATTCCGTGCTTCTGGGTGGTTTCCCATCCTAGACGGCGGTAATACTCAGATGAAGTAAATTCATCTGAGCGGTAATATAATAAAGTACTCGCAGCGACGACGGCCGGCAGCTGCGTCGTTTACTTCTGGTACTGCGGTCGTCTATCGGTCTGCCAAGCAAAAAGAAATAAAGATTTATCTGCCCAACCTAATGTTGTATACATTAGGAAACACAGTTTGTGCAAATTACAAGTTGGTAAATACCTAATTGTGTACTTTTAGTAAGGATCGTCACTAATAATCAGTTAACATCACTGGTTTTCAATCGGGACCTTAATTGACTCACGAACAGCTGGACATTGATGTAAACCGCACTTTAACTAATAAAAAATATTAATGAAAAATTAAAATATTAATGGTTTTTAATAGACCCAGAAACTATATTGATATATGTCTAGGATGTACGATCAAAGTCTTTGCGTCACAATTATTATGTTTAAGGCGTTGTTTTATGCGTAGAGTGTACTGAAGATGTACACAGCGATCAATACCAATCAGTACGAAATAGTACAATATGATTTTTATAATATTGTATTTACGAAAAATTTAAAAATGAGTGATAAAAATAGGAACTGTATTAGCATAAATATACAAACATAAACCCTATTCATTTATAAAAAAGTATTCTTAATTTAATAGACGTATTATTTACATATAATAACCGAGCGAACTAGAATACAAGTAAAAATAAAATAATAACTAGCTACTTAAGCAACTGCCTGCAAAGTGCAAAGTTGTACGAGATTTGGTAAGTACAATTAATGAAAAATTCTCTCAACAACGGATAGCGTGCATTGTCAATCAATCACGCGTACATTATCGTAGCAGCGTAGTTCTAATGGTTGATAATAAAATGACATGTTGGAGCTCTACCCAGAGCCATACCTGTCTTTATAATATAGGGTATATGCCCGATGCATGCTTAATGCGCGTTAAGTGTGTCGAGGGCTAGTTCATCACCTACAGATTTAGTCGTAGAGAAGAGGAACTCGTAATTGAGTAACAGTCAAAAGGTCTGCGAGATTAAGCTGCACCCGCCACTGTCAGATTGAGAGAATATAAAGTGCATCTGTATCCTCAGGTACTTGGTGCACTCTAACGTCTCCTGTCGGCTAGTCTCTGTTAAGATTTTTTTAGAATAACGGTGATAGACGAGCACACAGTTTACCAGATGGTAAGTGGATACTGTGACCCATACATATTTACATTTTTCCAAGATTAAGAATCGAAATGCGGATGTGTTGTCACTTCTGAGGACTAAGATGGAATGCTTCGTATCCATTAACAACTGTCACCGGTTCTCTACACTCAACGTTCGAACATACAAAACGGCAGCAATTTTACGCTGCTATTCTCTACGAGCGTGGTCTTACCCCGGTCGAGTCGACTCATTAATGCTATAACCATAACATAATATCAGCGATGTAACTCTACCACGTACATATCTTTTATGTGCTCTTACCGAACGCCACGTATACATAGCACTGTAGTTAGTTAAATGCTTAGAATTGCAATTTCTATGTACAAAGTAGTTCACATTATGAATGATTTATTACGAGCAAAAAGCTTATTTTAACCACGTGCTATTAACTTGCTTGCATGTATGTCTGTTTGGGTCGAAGTTAGTGATTTATTTGTTAAACTAATCGTGATATTGACATAAATAATACATAAATTTTTGAAACTTTACTTGTCTCTATAACATTTTTGTATTAGGTAGATTTTGTTAAACTAAAGGTAAAACATATTCACAGTATTGTATATTAATGTTTTCGTCGTTCGTCGTAATACAAGCGAGGAAACAGAAATATTACATTAAACAATATTACCTAAGAAAACGGCACAACAGCAATCACGCTACACGCCTGTATGATGATATCGTACCAAATCCGCTAAATGTGTTTTTAAGCACACAACTTTCACCTTCCCTTCACATGCATGTTCGTAGACGAAAGGTAAAGAAAAAAAGTGACAAAGTAAATTTATGCTGAGTGAAAGAATCATCCAAAAACCGCTCCAGACTGAAGTTTATCGACCACATTGGCGATATATCGAAGCTGAGATATGTGTGCGTAGGCGTATGGATGTAAAGAAAAGCGACAGAGACGTCTTAGGATCTTATCAAATGGAAGTCCGTAGTCTCTGCCTACCCCTCAGAGTAACAGACGTGAGAGTTTACGTTATGTTACACACTAAAAATTATATTATTCATTAAGAACATAAAATTTTAACAATTATACTTCATTTTTGGCGGTAGTCTCATAATGTTAGGTGAGCCACGTGCTCGTTTGCCCCTTATTCAAAAAATAAAAACATGTTTTAAATTTTGTTGAGAGTGTATCAAGTGTCAATCACAATGTTCTAAAATAGTATCTATACATTTGTTTTAGTGAACTGGATAAATTGTGCTATGCACTTAAAGCGCTTATTCCGGATAAAGCGCACCGCTTATTAGTGCCACTGGGGGCACATAGCAGCTTCGAACCACGTATAAATGTTGGAATTTCTTTCTGTAACAATTTGTGCACATATTAACTTTTCTTTTGTATAACCTTTGTTGCTTACACTGGGCAAATGGGCTGCTAAGATTCGTTTATGCTCTACACAATAAATCAAAGAGTAAAGTGTTTTGTCAGAAGAATGCCTAAGAGCATTGAGTGGCGCAGACCCTGTTGAAGGCTGCAAACCTCTTTACGGAGAAAATAACATTTTAATATTGCTTTGTTTA
>DWHP01004071.1:0-12869 GCA_018247895.1 Parnassius honrathi
CCCTACAACCCTCTCAGACATGAGGGGGGGCCTGTGCTCAGCAGTGGGACGTATACAGGCTGCAACTTTACTTACTTTAGATTATTAACACAACATAAGTGAACATTTTCGAAGTTATGTGACTTTAACGGAACTGAAAAGAAGAGAGACTTCAATAATTGTTTCATCTCACCGCTGTCACTTATGCCATAAGATCCGAAAAAATAATATTATATACAGGGTCAGATACAACATGGATGTAATCACAATTAAGAAAGTTGCACCGGCACTAGAAGCCATTCAGCAGTCAAGCAAAAACATAGAAAATTCCATTGCATTTCTCACATCCCAAAATGAAGAATATAAATCAATTACAATGCCAAAGTAGAAAATGCAAGCGCAGGAAGATATGAAATATATTACTATTTTAGAAGATAAAATTGAGGACTTGCATAAGGTAGAATATATACAGTTGGTTCAAAAAAGGAAGGACAAATATATAAACTATTAAAAATATAAACAATTTCTATAATAACCAAAAATAACCAACTTAAAATGAGTTTAATTCAATATATTACACAAAACGTCCTACGGGAAAGTGTACGTCAAGAAAGACTATAATTCGCGATTGATTCTAATTGATAACAAGACTCAATTGCTACAGGTAGACGGACTACACCTAGCGATTGCAGTGTTGAACACTCTTGCATTCTTAAGACGCTATTTTAACTACCTTATTATAAATAATCTTATCCCATATATTACAAACGGTAACACACTTCTACCAAACTCACACTCTTTAAACTAATATACACACCACACTCGAGCATACAAAAACATTCTACAATTCAATTTACGTTAACAATTTGTTATGTCACAGTTGCAGGCCATGAAATGCTGCTAAAATGTATATTTTACCCTGCTCTAAAAATATTGTGAGCTTTTCTATATTCATATCTTTACCACGAATACATGCTTTCCGTACCTACATACCATACCATATATGCCTTATGTTACGGTCCTCAGTTGCCTCGACAGAAGCCGACTTGGCTAGGGCCCATCAGTAACCCAACTCGACGGGCAATCAGAGGGTTCGGGACCTAATGGCCTATGGATAACTATTATGTAATGGCTGTACAAGCAAACATAAACTTACCGAGTTCCAAAGATAGGATCGACCACAAGGTATCGTCAGGGATAAGTAAAAGGTAGGTGTAAGTGGTGTGAGAAGGTGTGTAATGTAACCCAACGTCACCGATGTAATCTGCCAGCAGACACACATACGTTGCCATGCTCCACAAGATGCAATCACTCCAGTGGGCTTTCACCGTAATCGGAACTCAAGTCTAACGTCACTTAGCACAAAACTGTAATCTATGAGGAACGCGATCTCCTTCCGGATCACAACATTTAAGCGTTCCACCCGATAAGCAAAATTTCTTCGTACGATATCAAAATGCCACACAAGCAACTCGTCGACGCAAATTAATAGCATTCGAAGTTAAATTAATCACTCAAACTCAAGGAAAACCTATTTGTCAAATATACGAGCAAAATAAGACAACACAAAAGAGGTAATCTTAACGCGACCTAACAATTCGAACTTAATTTCCCTGCGTCTAACTAACCCGGCCACCGCGGACGAATGATTCCTCTAAACTAATAACGAACGGCCGCACCCACCAAAGGAATGCACGCCGGCCTTGACGGTCGAATAGGTTTTTCGCCCGAGGCGAGTGTTACGATCGGGCCTAAACACCCAGAAAATGTACAAAATTTGTCATATCTTATTATAGGATAAGGGTGACGAACGAGCACATAGTTCACCTGATGTAAGTAGATGCTGTGGCGCATAGACATCTACATATAATCTCGATTAAGAATTAAAATGCAGATGCGTTGTCACCATTGAGGACTAATATGGATTGCCTCGATTTCAGTAAAACGGATCTCCGGTTCTCTACACTCACCATACGAAACACAGCAGCATTAAGCTGATATTTTACACTGGTACTCTGTGAGAGCGTGGTCCTTCCTCGGTCGAGCTGACCTATTCATGCTACAACCATAGTAGCTGCAACGTGGCTCTACCATGTATAATCATTAAACAAGTTTGAATGATTTATTAAAAAAATTGTACGAAAAAGGTTATTATAGTATAAATTAATACGTAAATGAAAATAACCCCTTTAAATGAGGTGATCGCCACCATGCTGGTTCTATAAAAATTCTTACAAAACTTGTACAATATAAATTTGTAATAAATTGAAATAAGTATGTTTAAAAAAAAGTATCGCTGGGTTTCTTGCTGGTTATTCAGAGGTTTTTTGCGAACCAGTAATAAATAAAAAAATGACTTTCAATAAGCGTTATACAATAATCTATACTGAATAAAAATCATTCATTTCATTTCACCGTAATCCGGATCGCACAATATCCATCCGAATGAGAGGTCAGCAGAAGGTCCAACAAGGAAGGTACATGATTTTCTACATCTGGGATCCAAGGTAGGTAACTAGTTGTGTCAGTGCATATGCCAAATTGTTTTGGCATATGCACTGTCATAAAAATTTCTACCCGATTGGTAGGTTAAACAAGAAACAAGCCATTCAGCGTTGTGGGCGTTAAAATCACCAAGCATCTCGATCTATGCGGATGGGACCAGTTGTAGCACAGATTCTGCAGCCCCCTGCACGTGATTAATGCGTCGGTTTGTGTCAGCATTACCCCTGTGGGACCTATAGAGGCACCCGTAGAGGCGGGGTTGGTCATCGCTGTTTACACACAGCCATAAGATGGACAGGTAAGAGGGACAGGGACGATGTCCTCTCTGACGTACACGGAAACTCCAACCCGTGGCACAAAAAGCAAGGCCGGCTTCACCGTTTCCAGTTAGTAGTGGTCGGCATTAAGGTTTGGATGAAGTCCCGTGATGTTGCAGAAATTCACAGATTGCGTGGCACGGAACGCTATTGACTTATTGCTCCGTTTGCCCCGAGCTGGCTTAGGGAATTGAGCCTCCGGCCACTCACCAGACGAAACGCTGGTCTTCTGTGAGGTCGTGGTACCACCCCGGTTTGAGCCGGCCTATACGTGCAACAGCAAAGGCTGCCGCGTGGCTCCACCACTGTTAAATTGTCTACGGGCAACACTATCCACTTACCATAAAGTGGACTCGTTAGTCACACTTAGTACTGATTATCCATGTGTGTTAGACTATCAAGTTTTTTTATGGTAGAAGTGATTGTTCAGCACTGGACTGTTTTCGGCTCGACGATGTAGATAATAAATTCACTAGGTGCCTAGTACCCACTAACCTTACTTTACACTTTTTGAACTACATCTGTCACTAAATACGAGTACCTAATAGATTCATTTTAAATTGAGTTTGTAAGGTATTTCGTCGTGGCCTTGACGAAATGATGAAAGAGTCGTGACACAAAATAACATATTTTGAAAACAAGTGAAGTCGGCATACCAGTAACGTACTGTAGCAGCACGGTGGAGTAGTTACTTAGTCAGTAGTTAGAGCAGTACGTGCTCAACAGTAGGAAATGTACTGGTTCAATGCTTACTTTTCTTAAAGGCAGCTTGCAGCCAGCAGTATATCTAGGTAATTACTTAGTATCCATAGTCTGTATGCTTGTTTGTCCCACTCTTGTGATCAAAAACTTGTCGAATTTTAAAAGGTTAGGTTAACTTTGTCAAATATTTCATTCCTCGTCATAAATTCTATACGATGTCATAATATCTGCGCCGCCCGTAAGATATTGGCTTAGATTTACGAAACTGGCTTTATTAATAGAATTTATTACCGCGGCGTACGTCGCACAGGTGCGAATAAAATTATCCAATAGTCCTTGCAATTGGCAGACGAAACAGCCCAAATTTAAACCTTTAGCTACCGAACACCTTATATTACTGTTTTAAACATAAATATAAACCTTTCACTACCTTTATAACATAATAGAACAGAATAAAGTTTTTATGGGATTTCTAAAGTGTACGTCAAATATCACAGTTATTTTTTCCGTGTTCCTAATTGATATTCACAAATAATATGATCACAAACTGCATCCAGATGCAGTTTGTGATCGTATAGTTCCAGACGGTTGACCATATAGTCCAAGACTGCCCCAACTATTACATTAGATTTGATAGACCACAAATTCTCGCGAAAGAACATCGATTCCTACCAAGAATGAAACGTGAGAATACTGAAATTAAATAAACATCCTAATTTCAATGGAGAAAGAGGCTGGATACTACCACCTGCTTGGCACCCGGTTATTAATAAAATTAAAAGTAAACCGAAGCACTCTACTGCAAGACTTCAAGACACAGTAAGTTCATTCTACGTAGATTGGACCATAAATAATAGTTAAAAACCTGAAGGCACTCCGGGTTAACACTCACATCGGGCCGCCAGTCACCTCAGTCCCTCCTGACCATGGGTGCTGAAAGTGACAAAATAGCTCTTTTCAAATCTTAATATCTCAAGAACTCTAATAATATACTTATTTCCACCCACCAAGTTTCACGAATGCACATCGCGTCAAAATTCACGATACCTACCTCACCACCTGAATGCTTAGCGGTCCGCCACTGTGCGTTTTACTAGGAGTTTTCTTCCTCGTACAACTTCTCTGTGGAATTGTTTACCATCGACAATTTTTACGGACCGATACGACTTAGGGACATTCTAGAAAAGAGCTTACTCCTTTCTTAAAGGCCGGCAACGCACCTGCAATTTCCCTGATGTTGCAGTTTTTAAATGGGCGGCGGTAGTCACTTACCATCAGGTGAGCCGCATGCTCGTATGGCCCTCTTTTATTAAAAAAATAGATTTATTAATTATTACGAAATTTGGCATACTCAAATATATGTAGATCTGTAGTTTTCTAGTTATGAAGGAGCTTGAAACTGGCTTGAAATAGTTCGTGTAATGGTACGTACAGACGTGCTCAAAAAAGCATGCTCATAAGCTTGCTTAAAATGGGCATGCTCTGCAACTGTTCACGTTCGCCAGCAATAAGCACGCTTAAAGCATGAGAAGTGCTGTTTGGCGGTAGGCTCTCGGTCGAAATGGACGTACAAAGATATAATGACAGTGCTATCCGTACAGAACTTAATAAAATAATCATATTGCTTGCAACCGAATGGTGTAAGAAGAAAAAGCAAAGTTTTTTCTTCCCCCCAACGCAACATATCGAGGTTTTTTTTTAAATTGACGCAGCAACTGTCGCGAATCGAGATCGATTCGATAAAACATGCTCATGTAAGCAATCCTGTTAAGTTCAGACGCGCTCGGAGCACGCCCTTCTACCAGCGCCTCAGGTAGCCTGCTCGAAAATCAAACGTTGGTTGATTTGCTCATTACTAGTAACGTTACGTCACACGTGCTACTAATGTATATTTGCGCAATTAAAGCACGCTTTCGTGCTAGTAATGAGCACGTCTGTCCGTACCTTAACCTACACGCTGTCGGTGAGTCTCCCTTTTCTCTTCCGAACTTAGCTGACAAATTCACGTGTGTCTAAATATTGATTACGCTAGCTACTGTACTATTTTCCATCGTGTAATATTTTTAAACAAAATAAATAAGTCAAGAACACCTCCAGGCTTTTCAACTTCTGTTTTCCAAGATCAAAGACTCGCTATGTGTTGTTAACGCTACAAGACGTAAAAGCCGACAAAGACACTGAATATTTAAAGATACCATGTCGCTCACAGCATTTTGCATGTGTACATACTTTAAATATTTATTTTGTATAGAATAAGAGTGACAAGCGTGTACACAGTCTACCTGATGGTAGGTGGATGCTGTGGCTCATAGACATCTACATATAACAAATATAACAGAACGCGAGTAATTCGGGCTCGATTCGCGCTGGCCTCAATGAAGCTGTTAATTGCAATTTTAAGTGCTGATTTACCAAGTGCTCGGCTGTGAAGGAAATCATCGTGAGGAAACCTGCATGTCTGAGGAATAAGAAAAAAGTTCGCCAACACGCATTTGTGCGGCGCCGCGGACACTCCCTTGCCCTAAAATCCTCTCAGAAATGAGAGGAGGATTGTGCTCAGCAGTGGGATGTATAAAGGATGTAATTTTTATTATTGGCCCATTATTTGTTGGAATGCATCGTTGTCAGTAAAAAGGATAACCGGTTCTCTACACTCACCATACGAAACACAGCAGCATTAAGCTGCTATGTTATGCTGGTGTTCCGTGGGAGCGTGGTCCTTCCCCGGTGAAGCTGACCCATTCATGCTACAACCATACCTGCAGCATGACTGTAGCACGTATAAATATTTTATGTATTTGTGAGAACCGTGGTAGCTCAGAGATTAAGCGCTTGCTGTAGATTTCACATTGCAACAGCAGTCCGGGCTCGATACTCGCCAGCACTAATGAAATTGTTACTTGCAATTATTGGTGCTAATTTACCAAGTGTTCGGCGATGAAGCGAATCATCATTAGAAATCTGCCTTTTTGAGAAATAAGAAACAAAAAAAAACATTTCCAAAACATTTGAAGTTCGCCAACACAGACATTTCATTGCCCTAAGAACCCTTTCAGAAATGAGAGGGAACTTAACTGAAGAGAGTAACTTTAACTTTTATTTGAGTACATTAGATCTGGAACAGTATACAACGTATGTCAAAAAACCTCTTTTTCCCGTTAAGTGCGTTATCAGAATCAGTATTCAAACTTATAGAAAAAACATTTCTTCAAAAAACTCGAATTCAACTCAATCGACATTACATTCCAAATACTATTAAAGTAATATAATTAAAGTCAGGACGACTAAGGGATAATATGTCCATTTATATTTATAATATTACCAACACACTTGATATATTTAATTTATTATATATAATATTGTTGTAAGAAAGATGTTTTAAATGTGTAAAAAACCAGTTATAATGCAACTGTATTTATTATAGTAAAACACCATTTCCAACATAGTCTATTAATACAGACAGACAGACGCGGTGTCAAGACTTTTTTTAATATGTTTCGGTCGATTATTAAATAATTAAAATAATAAAATGAGAGGGTAATACCAAATTGACTGGGTAATATCATGCTTATCCATGTTATTACACCCTGATAAATAGAGAGGAAGTAAGATGCTTTAACCTTTTGATGCTTCGACTTTATCGAGGACAGATGTAGATGTCTATATGCCACAATATCCACTTACCATCAAGTGAACTGTATACTCGCTTGTTACACCTATTCTATAAAAAAAACTATGGCTTTTACCTTTCCCGCGAGTAAGTGTTGTCAAAATCTCCGCACTAGTGATGCGCGTGTGACTTTGTTCAGATGTAAAAAACATTTTTTGTGAACACTTAAATGCGAGAACTTTAAATAACGATAAAATAATTAATAAATGCCACGCCAGTATGTACATACGTATCTAAAAGGAGTACGGAGCTGTTTGTTACTGTCATCGATTTATCATCACTCAAATTATCAGTGGGTGTAATAAAATTGTTAAGGTGTATTTTAGAACCAGATTTATAAATATTTAATTCTACGGTATATTTAATCTACACGTTAACTAGAAGCTCGTTTCTCTGCAGTTACAAGAAATTGACAGCGCAGTTAATAATATGATAATTGATCTTCGGGTTTTTTCCGCACGATATTTTCCTTAATCGTATTTTTTGTTACAAAACAAGTCATGTGAAATAACAATGTAAAGCCCTAGTATATAATATCATCGTTTTCTTTTAATCATCATAGTCGATAGTTTTATATATTATGTTTGTTTAATGAAACACAACGAAACAGGAAATTGTTTCGAACAAAACTCATCTAGCACATTCAAGGAAATTATCAGGATAAGGCAACACCGTTTATTGTAGGCCATAAAGGAAGCAATATCGGAAAGGTTATAAAGTAAC
This sequence comes from Parnassius honrathi, assembly GCA_018247895.1. Lineage (NCBI taxonomy): Eukaryota > Metazoa > Arthropoda > Insecta > Lepidoptera > Papilionidae > Parnassius > Parnassius honrathi. Next base: position 7,897 of record DWHP01004071.1, read on the forward strand.
TTATGGCTAGAAGAGAACGTGCAGTTGGCATAGAGCCTAAAAAACCAATAATAATACAATAATAATATCTCAATTCTGGAATCGACCGATGTTCGAAGTATAAATCGCGGGAAACTTTACGAAGCAGACGTTTTCCCGCGCACGTATTATGGACATAGGGAGAAAATTCAGTCCGATTCAGATTCAGTTAGTTTAGTTCAGCCAGTGCGCGTCGGTCGCTCTTACTGAGAAGGTGCGTTTACGTTCTTATCTATTTAAAACTTCGGGACATCGTATTAATTTTTTGTTGAGTTTTTAATCGGTGGAAAATAATAGTGACTGAGTTCAGTTTGAGAGTGAATCTGTTTGTGTTTGGTTAATCATAGCTGAGAGAATTATATTTGAAATGGCTGAGGATAAGGAAGATAGTATTGAAGGTTTGCCATTTAATTTTAAATTGCTTTTTGTGTTTTGTATTTTTTTATAATTACAACCCATATAAGCATAATGATAGTACAGTAGCCTAAGCAAACTTGAATGTAGTGGGTTTGAATCTGGCATTCCATTACTACTGTGAATTAGCATTTCTAGTATTTAAAAATATCTATATTCTTGACGCTTAAATATTTTTTTTAAAATCGCTTTCTTTGCAAACTGTTCTTAAAATTGATTAAACGCAGAACGGAGAGCATCATGGTCACTTATTATTTTAGAATCATTGGTTTAGCAATTGCTTACTATCGAATAAAATATAAGTATTTCAAATTAAGAAAAGATTCTTCAAATTTTCAATTACTGTTATATCTACATAAATAAATTTGAAGTGTTTATCTGTCTTTATCGAAATAACTGCTTTTCATCGAGCTACGAGTAGGACGGTTATCTGCATGTCATGAAGATGTAAAAGTACTTAACCATTGGTAAAAATGTTGTCTTTCTGTCTATCTGTATTAACTAATCTTCGGGATGGCTTAACCGATTGTTTTTTTTATAGCATTGGGTGACAAACAAGTACACAGTCCACCTGATGGTAAGTGGACGCTGAGGCCCATAGACGTCCACGTGTATCCTCAATTAAGTTTCAAAATACAAATGCGTTGATACCCCAGAGGACTAAGATGGAATGCCTCGATTCCAGTAAATAGGTCTCCGGATCTCTACACTCATCAAACGAAACATAGTAGCATTGCGCTACTATTTCACTTTGGTATTCGTTAAGAGCGTGGTTCTTCCCCGGTCGAGCCGACCCACACGTGCTGCAAGAATAATATAGCTGCAGCGTGGCCCTATTACGTAAAGTTGTGATGAACCTTTACGAAAAAATAAATGCGACGCTAGAAGTGACCTAGGTTATCCGTATTTTATTCGAAAAACTTGGGGAATTTATTTTTGTGAAATAGAAAAATTAATGATTTCTTATATTTAATCGCGAATCAATCAAACTAATTTAACAGCTTTTATCGCGTTTAATTTTAACTTTTTAGCTTCCGACGTTTCGAGCACTTTACTGGCACTTACGGTCACGGGAGACTGAGGTGTTCAACATTCTGATGTCATAGTTAACGAAGGCTACTTCCACCTTTTAATTATTGATTTTTCGTACGAGCAGCGCAGAACGAGCTTACAATATCTTAAAGTTTTGCAATAGTATGCTTGGGTTTGGATTTAATTTTATTAATTACGGGATACCAAACATATGATAGCACCCAGGAATCGTCTCTATTGAAATAAGCATGATACTGTAAGCTCGTTTAGCGTAGATCGGATTAAAAATTAACAACTAAAAGTAGAAGGTAGCCGTCGTTAACTATGACATCAGGACGTCTAACACCTCAGTCCTCACCGTGACCATGGATGATGTAAAGCGTTCAAAACATATTTATATAATAGTTAAAATAGTTAAAATTAAAGGCAATAAAATCCGTAAAATTCATTTTATTCAAAAAAAAAATCTACTAAAATAACGTTACATTGTTGGATCCTACTCGGGCGAAGCTGGTACATAATTAAATAAACACCTATTTAATCCAAATGTTTTCTAATAGTTTTCTTTTCATAAATCAGTCAGTCATGTTCGTTATGAAACGATTTTTTTATCAACGATCCGACGGCTATGCTTGGCGCACACGTCAGTGTTTTAATCCACGGAATCTAAATTCGTCCACTTTTACTTTCAATTTATGAGGATATTTTTTAAAGAAGTTTAGGCAAACGAGCATGCGGCTCACCTGATGGTAAGTGAATACCGCCGCATAAACAACTGCAACACCAGGAGAATTGCAATTGCGTTGCCGGTCTTTTAGAAAGGAGTAAGCTCTTTTCTTAAAGGTAAACTTTGGTAAACTATTCCACAGGGAAGTCTTACGAGGAAGAAAACTCCTAGTAAAACGTACAGGGTGGTTTTACGATTCATCTGTATTAATCATATATACTTACGTAAAGGGTTTGAGCACTAGTATCCAAAAATACTTGTAGTTCAACCGTGCATAAACGGAATTTTAATAGATATCATGATATCACTTAGTGTATTAATATCTTACCGTTGCAGCCTTTTGAAATCCACTATTGAACAAAGGCTTCCCCTATAGATTTTTTTATAAAAAGAATATAATCAATGCTATAAACATTACTAATATTCCCCTCAACCACTCGTGATAAGCTTAACTTGCTTGTGTTACGAGTGGTTCACGCCGGTAGTCGAATGGCGGATTCGAACCCACGACCTTTTTGAGTTCACGGTCCTCGCCCCGCCATTAGGCTACTGTCGCATATTTTTTTTCATTCATTCATTTTCATCTCATTTTTATTGGTTCATATTTTGGGCATATTTGCCATAGTTGCTACGTTGTCTTAGAAATATTCCGCTGCCCATCTTCTGTTTTGTTCCCCTCTGTCGTCTCTTACGACATCCACGGGACGATATGGGGCAGTAGATATTCCTACACAGTTTCATGCTGATGTTCAGTGATACAGGCATAGGCGAATTTTAACCCGGTAAAATAAAAATTATCTTAGAACAATAACATGAAGGCGATTTACGTTTCCACGCGGGTAGCGCCGTGGATAGTCAACAATAAAGAATAACTAACTTTGTTTAAAACAGCTTTTTAATTCGTGCGTTAACTGAATAAACTTGTTGCTTTTATTTTTTATTAATATCTAAAAAATAAGTTAGGCTTCATACATCCTATTGCGTATTACTGCCTGTGACTCCAACTCTTTTACTGGAAGTCGAGAAGGTTATGGAGCAGGAGGCGATGTGATTCCGCCCGAATCGGTGGACCTTACATATATTCCAAACCTGGTCAATCAGCACTTAAGCCAAGTTGGACAAAATATCGTATTTTAAACACGATTTTGACGCGCGACGATTGAGACTTCTTGAATGGTTTATGCTCGGAAAAAAATATGCGCAGACATGAAATACTCTCCAATACCGTGCCTGATCGAATACTTTACTGAACTAATTAGCTAATTAAGTTACGCACGTGGGGTAGCGGAGCGCGAGCGCGCCCAGCAACTCGCTCAGGTCGGGCTACGCGCATAGCGCAATTCACAGTGAGATAGACATTCGCGAATCTGGCAGTATAATTTTGAAGTAGAATTGCTTCTCTTAATAGTAATAAAACGTTTCAGAGTATTTTAAGCAGAAAAGAACAATAGGAAGATACTGGATTCTCATCATAAGCTTTAGAAGAGAGCAAGTTGGTGAATATTATACTTTCTTTCTAAATAGAATTAAATAGTTTTTGCGTTGCTGCCACAGAAGAAATAAAATATCAGGAAGAATATGGTTTTAAATTTGGATGAGATATAGTGTTTAATTAAGAATGATAAAACATTAATTAAACTTGAATGAACTTTAAAATAAATTTGTTGGTACGATACGTGAACCAACTTTTGAAAGTAAATTGTACTACGCCTATGACTTTTGCGGAAGTGCAAGCAATAATTTGAGAAAATTTCACCGAATCTGATGAACATGTAATTTTTACATATTAGTTATGGATTATAAGAAATTCTTATAGAAATTATTTAACCTTGATTTTTACCACTGGTTCGACAAAAACCTCTGGTCCAGGGAAATAACCAACGGAACTATTTTAAACCGGGATTTTCTAAAGATTCAGTAGCAGATATAGCTCACATTTTCGTGTACTTTCTTTAATTATTTTCTTAATCAACTTTGATCTTCTTATCGGCAACTAAACTCACAAGATGGTACTGAGTGACGTATCCGACATCTGACACGTAAAATTACGGTATGCAAACTTTATTTCAAAGATGTTAAAAATTTATTGGTTAAGATCCGTGTAATATTTACAGTACAATTATTTGTCTTACCTAGTTTGAAGAGCATCTCCTACACTCGCCTACACCTTATTACGTACATTATCCCCGTCAACATTAATCCCAAGACCACTTTATATGGAAAGACACACCACCGTCGATTATACTACACGTATATCGCCTTTAAACGAGGCATTATCTGGTGAAATACACTCTGCGGTAGCTAACCTGTTAATGTTAGGCGGGCCCACAATCCACATTTGATCATCTTCACGTATGTTGATTAAGATTGGAAAATGATATAGTATCGTGTCAGCATCTCGTGGCGTTTATATAATGTAGTTCTATGCAACTTGTCACCAAATAAAATCGCATTAAGATTAGCGTACATGGCCCTCGGCCTAATGTGATTCTAGCATTATAGTCTACAGTTGAACATGGACCTTTTCTATATTAGATAAAATAATATGATGCGAGCGATAACACTGTCGCGTTATTCACTTACTAGATTACACTTACTATAGACTTTAATTTCGTTTTTCAGTGTATGTTTCTTTAACGTGTGTAATCTTAGAACTTTTTTCTATATTTTGATAATTCTTTTTTTTATTTGAGAGCTGGTGCTTTTCGTGTAAATTTGATCACAAGATCTGACCAGTAGTTTTTGAGTTATCCTTAATAATGACTTCGATATACATTGATGA
>DWHP01004072.1:0-12869 GCA_018247895.1 Parnassius honrathi
AGATGACTATGGGCCACAGCAACCACTTACCATCAGGTGAACTGTGTGCTCGTTTGTCACCCTATCCTATAAAAAAACAAGTAAAACGCACTAGCCTTTACTAGCCGTATACAACCTTTGGTTCTGCGCGATTGTAGGCATTTTTTTACGTAGGTAGCAACAGTGACATAGGCGTTAGGGTGTAGTGGCTGTGTAAGAATATGCACTGCCTCATGGAGTCCCGTGGATGTCGTAAGTGGCGACAGAAGGAAACAAACCACAAGGTAGGCAGCGGTGTCTTCCTAATAACAACATAAAAATAATGTGGTTGCAAATTCGATTGCCGAGCGTGGCAACTGTTGCAAATATTTTCCAATTGAGGCAATCTATGCGGGACGCCTATGTTCAACGGTATTGATTTGTCGGTATTAGTTACGGTAACTTTAATGCTTTAGTGACGGATTCATAGGCAATTTCGTCATTTGCTTTAATCACCACACAAAAAAGATAAATTTTATTTTTAGTCAACATAAAAGACGGTAAACGGAACATTATGAGTAATGCAATTTACATCACGAGCGAGTCGTTTGTGTTAACGTAAACGGAGTGATTCATAAATCATAATGCACCTTCATAACATTCGCTAAAAGAGTATTGAACATGATATTACGTTCATTAAAAGTGTAATAAAAGAATAGAGCTCAATGAGTTATTATTATTGTCCCAGTAAGTAATAAACGCCTGTGTGCACCGGATTGCGTAATGTATGACGTCACAAGGATAATAGTATTCACCTTGACCTTAGGCTAATGTCAGACTGGCGCTCGCATTGGCCGCGCTAGCGCTACTCCAACGTTACATAACGCGTTCGTTCTAATCGCATGCGCTTGTTGCATAGGAAATGCAATTTGCGTCCGGCATGAACACAAAACGTATAAAATTTAATAAAATCCTATCAATTAATGTCTGATTCGATGATTGTCAGTTAATGAGTTTATAATATTATGTTTAGTGTCGTCAACCGTACCGAATTTTACGGGACATCGCGTATTTCTTGTATGGATTTCAATGTCCCGCCAGAGCTGGGAATATCCCATATTTTTGAAAATACGCACGTATTAACAAAAAATTACGGCAATCGACAAATGGAAGAAAATAATAGAACAGTTTTCAAAGCCTCTGGCTTATAAGCAACTAGTTCATCATGTGTTCATAATTTATTAATGTTTTAAGCATTGTTGATTCGAAGAATGTCAATTCATCGATTGATGTCTGTAATAAATGCTCGCCAAATTTAATTGAAGCCGATCTAGAGTAAAATCTGTGAAAAGGTATAATTATTTTGGGTACAATAAAACGAAATAAAACTTTAAATGCAATGAGTTTTATTCGGACGGGGTTTCCATACCCCGAGAAATCCCGCATTTTCTAGCTTCCTAATAATTAGTCTTTTGACGAAGGATCAAACGAGCAGTTTTGAAAAGACATAGACGTCTACTTAGAAATATGTAGGTAAGAAAATAGATTTCATTTTTATTTTAGCAAATAGAGAAATTAAAAATTATTCTATGTGTATTTTTTATGTGATAGAGCCATGCTGCAGCTATATTAGTAGTATAATTGTAGCACGAATGGATCGTCTCGACCGGGGAAGGACCACGCTCTCACATAATACCAGCGTAAAATAGCAGCTTAACGGTGCTGTGTTTCGTATGGTGATTGTAGAGAACTTTTTACTGTAAAAGTATTCTATATTAGTCCTCACTGGTGACAACGCATCTGCATTTTGATTCATGATCGAGGGTTGATGTAGATGTCTATGGGCCGCAGCAACCACTTACCATCAGGTGAACTGTTGCCCGGTGGAGCTGACCCATTCGTGCTGCAACCATAATATAGCTGCAGCATGGCTCTACCATGTAAAAATTATTGAATTATACGCTGCGGTACCTATATAAATTGCATATTAGGAAACGTGTGTATATCATAAATTATAATTTGTAATATCATTTAATATTGCATCTCATCGTCATCATATCATCAAAGCCCTTCAATGTCCATTGCTAAACATAGGCCTACCTCAAGGAATGCCACAAAGCACGGTCCTGAGCCACTGCATCCATCGACTTCCTGCATGTCTTACCAGGTCGTCACTTAATCTAGGGTTCGCCCTACACTACGGCTGCCGTTACGAGGGTGCCACTCGTGGACCTTTTTCCCCAGCGATTGTCAGTTCTTCGAGCTATATGGCCGGCCCACTGCCACTTCAGCTTACTAATCCGTTGTGCTTTGTTGGTTACTCCGGTTCTACTACGGATATCCCAATTTTTCACATATCACGCAGAGAAACCCCGAGCGTAGCCCTCTCCATAGCTTGCTGAGCGACCTTGAGCATCCTCATACAGCCAGCCATGAAAGACCACGTCTCAGATCCGTAAGTCATCACTTACACACGGCAACACGCACTGGTTGTACAATCTAGTTTTCAGGTTTTGAGGTATACCTAAAGTGACCATTTATTCCTCAGATTATTATTATTTTCCTCAGAGCGGGATGCCTCTAAATTATTATAGTTTTAACACTATTTACGGCCTTATTGGTCCAATGGTCGTAAACGCAATCGCTGGTCATGTGGTCCCGGGTTCGGAACCCGAGTCGGGCCAAGAATCATTTATAGGGTTTTTCTGTCACAAAATTCTTAGTAGCAGCTCGGAATATTGATTTCGAACTTATTCAAGTTGGCGGGGTTTCACCCCCGTGCCTCCGGAAGCACGTAAAACCGTTGGTCCTGCGCCTGTTTTTTCTCCTGTCGTCTCGGATTACCGTTCCATCGGAATATAAGAGTGAGGTAGTAGGGTAGACCTGTGCTTGCGCATACACTTGAGAAATATAATCCTGTCCTGCGGAGATGGCTATTCTCCGTTGTGCCGCCGTTACCAAAATTCAATCTGGAGCCCTTTATATATTATATATATTAAATAAAACACATGGTCGTTTGAATCTTTTAAAAAAATAATGAAGTCAGACTGAGAACTCAGAATAATATAGAGTCTGGCTGCTGGGTTTTAATTTTTGCTGAACAGCAAATCAATACTAATTAGAAATAACTTATGTTATTTGATAATTTATTGTAGATTAATTAAAAATTATCACTTCGTAAATTTAAGTTCAAAAGTGCAAGTTTTCAGAATAATCAAGTAACTAGTCAGGCCATGCCAGCAAACCTGGTACGCGCGGTGTCAAATGATAGCACGGGTGACAGAGTGCATGATGCTACGCTTTTGTTTGTCAAAGCGGGACATTTTTACGTATTTTGGGGACCGCGGGACACAAACCTTTAAATCGGGACCATCCCGCCTAAAGTAGGACGTATGATCACGTTAGGAATACCTGACGAGAAGATGTGTCTTAATTTCCCGAACGCCGCCCAGCCGAGTTGAATCCGTCGTTTGACCACTCGGTCAAAGTTGGATTTACCTAGTCGGACTATTTGTCCCAGATTAACGTACTCGTCAACAACTTTGAGCTTAGTGCTCCCAACAACTACCGGCATAGTGATTTTTGTTTTTTCCATGCTCATCTTAAGACCTATCCGTTGGGAGACACTATTGAGGTCATTGAGCGTAGTGCTTAGGTCCTCCAGCGATTCTGCCATAAGGACTATATCGTTGGCAAATCGAAGGTGAGTGATGTACTCGCAATTGATGTTAATACCGTCTCCTTTCCAGTCCAGTAGCTTGAAAACCTCTTCCAATGCGGTGGTGAAGAGATTGGGGATATGACGTCACCATGTTTTACACCTCTCTGCAGTTGGATAGGTTTCGAACTCTGGTTCTGTACCTACTCACAAACACTCCAGCACTTCGATATACCGACAGTCAACTTGGCACCGCTGAAGGGACTGTAGTACAATATTTTATAATAGTATAATAATATTGCGTCATGCAGAAATCATTTGTTTTCCAATGTACTAAAATGACTTAAAAAAAAGAAGAGGTTTTTAATTTTTTTGTAGGAGAGGGGACAAACGAGCATAACGGCTCACCTGATGGTAAGTGATTACCGCCGCGCATGAACAACTGCAACAACAGGGGAATTGCAGATGCGTGCTGACCGTTTTAAAATAAATAGGCGCTTTTCTTGAAGGTCCCTAAATCGTATCGGTCCGGAAAAAAAAAGTGGATTCCACAAGGAATTTTTGCGAGGAAGAAAACTTCTTTTAAATCGCACTGTGGTGGACCGCCAGTAATCCAGATAGTATGTATGGTATCGCGAGTTTTGTCGTTTGTGGTCGCGATGTGGGATGGTGTCTGAACAATTCCTCAGAGCACTCCACGTGGTAGATGTGATAAAATACGCAAACAGATGCAACATCTCTTCAAAATAATTAATTAGTAATAAATTCTTAATTTGAATGTATGTTTTTATATGTATGTATGTATGTATTTTATGCGATGACAATTGATCTAATGATTCGTTTTCTTAGGGTTCCGTAGTTAAACAACAAGGAACCCCTATAGTTTAACCATGTTCGTCCGCGGTTTTACTCTGAGACCCTAATTTGTTACAGTTATAGATATCAATCACGCCTACAAAGTAAAATCTTGAAAAACATTTTTATTTTGGGTACTTCCCATTCAGGCGATTTTTATTTCCGTCGTGTGGAGTGACGTTGGATAAGTCTTTGAAAAATAATAATAATGGCCTCCAGACCGAATTTCGGTAACGACGGCCAGCCTTAACTGAGACAAACCATTGGCGCAGGACAGGATTATATTATTGTCCAAGTGTATGCGCAGGCACAGGTGCACTCTCTCTGCGTGCGTGGGTGCGTGCGTTCGTGCGTGCGTGCGTGCGCGTACGTGTGTGTGTACGTGGGATAAGAGGTCAGTGAGTGAATGCGTTTATAGGAGTATATTTATGTATTATAAATTCTAATAAAGCTTGAGTTCGATCGTAATTTAGTGTCTTAAGCCACTGCCTTTTTTCCTAATTTTAAACGTAAGACATGATAGGTCTTACGCAACCTTTGTAAAAATGGAGCTTGTGTCTTAGGGACAGTTCGTTCTTACTGTTAACTAATGGATGAAGACGACTAGTAACGACTTTGGCTCGGTTGCGGACAGAGCGATTAGTTTCGCTAATGTGAACCCTAAGTATTTGGCCGTTGATTGCCAGTGGATCTGTCACGTTGAGTTTATACAGCTTGTATAGCAATCCGTCGTGCCAGACTTTGTCAAACGCATTCGTGATTACAGAGAAGAGGGCACCGATGTCAATGTTTCTACGGTTTCTAATTGGGAGGTTGAATCCTTTCAGAATATATTCTGTAAGGCGGTGTGATTGGTTTGTGCACGAGTATTTTGGTACAAAGCTGAGCTGCTCGTCTGGAAGAAGTTTATTAGCAAATACGTATTCTTCGAGGCGATTTAGAATGAGTCGCACGTATAACTTCTTTAGTATGCTGTGGAGACTAATGGGTCTGTAGCTGGAGGCTGAGCTTCGCGGTTTTCCCAGTTTCGGGATTCCTATAACGTCTGCTTCTTTCCAGAAGTCCGGGAAAGAGCAGCTGGTTAGAAGGGCATAGAAAATGTCCACTAGAAGGTAAACAAATGGTGCTGAGAGTGATTTAAGTACCCTGTTGCTAATGCCATCGGGACCGGGTGCTGATTTCTTTCCGAGACTTTTTATTACTTCCGTAACTTCGTTGACTGTCATAAGATCTAAGGGTTCTCCCGCAGGTGGTAGTGTAGACTTAAAGTCAACCTCCGCTTCGACCTCTGCGATGTGAGTGGGATCTATAGGTTTGCTAGAGTATCGCTGAAAAAATCGAATGCCTCGCGGACAGTTTAGAGAGTTTATGTACTCTACTCTACATTGGCTCTTTAAACTGTCCGCGTGGCTTTCTCAGAGTCGTCAAAGGCGAGATCGCGGTTTCCTGGCCTATTGAGATGCGGTACAGGTGAGGAGTGTTTTGCTTTCAGAGCTTGGGTCAACTGTTAGAATGCAGTTTGTGATGACTCGATATCATCCGGTAGATTATCCCACTTATCGTGTCTGAACTCGGTAAGGCGCTGTTTCCTCTCGTTTTGGAGGTTTCGCAATCAAAATTTGTTATATATTGTACAATAGTGATCATATTGTATTAGGGCCATGTTCTTCGCTCTAATCAAGCTGTCGAATATCATTCGGAAGCTTCAAGTGTCGATTGCTCGACACGCAAACTTTCGAGAGCATTCTTCGACCGCTGAGGTGAGATGTGCCGATACGGCGCTAAACGCCTTATTGACTTACTCTGGCGAGTCTATTTTGTCGGGGATCGTGTCTAAAAGGACGTCACCTGCGGGCTGGCCCCACTGCATTACGACTAGGTCGAGGTTAGAGATTATTTGGTCGAGGTACTATAGTCCGAGTTCTTAGATTAGTTCGTTGGATGATATCGACAAACGGACATCTTTGAGTATCGATACGTCAAGAATGTCAGGTTGTTGGCTGATAAAGATATAGTGGTAGGTCTCTTGTACTAGCATGACATCTACATCGTGATTGTGCAGGAAGAACGTGATATAGCCTTTTTGGTCTCTGAGGCCGTTCGCGTTATAAAACGCGACGGTCGGAGAGCATGGTTTAGTTCTACATAACTTTTGTACTGCCATTATAGTGTTTAAGAAAGGTATTTAGGCATACTGGAAGGATCAGATTCTGTCGAAAAGTCTTATGTGTTCAATCGTGGCGTTGAGCATATCCTAAGAAGTAGTGGCTTTACGGAGCTTGCGAGCCAGAGAAGATAGTTCAGCAACGATAATGTTGCTGATAAAGACGCAAACTAGTGGCCTCGGGAGCCGGCGATGGTCGTGAGGCGACAAGTGCTGGAGGTTTCACCCAAGCGCTGGGTTTTCGCGCGGGGGGCAAGGAAGGACCTTGCTCGGAGAGCCCGATGGCGGGGGCGGGCTTGGTGTGGTGCGGGAGGCGGGAGAGAGCACCGAGGATGGTCCGGGTTTGGGGGCAAGCAGCCGGGAGCGAGACACGCTGGCTTGCCCCACGCGTTCGAACGGCTTTCACCTACGCGGTGTTTCTTTCGCGGCGCTTTGGAACAACTGCGATAGTTCGCTGGGTATCCCTCTTCGCGGTAATTGAAATAGCTCGGCGGCTATTCCTACTCGGGCATGTGGGTTCATTCAGTGGGGTCGTGATCACCTAGGCACTTGACGCACCTAGGCCTGGCGTAACAGTTTTTAACCGAGGGGCGGTAAAGGTGGCAATGGTGGCACTGACCAACGATATTTTGGGGGTCTTCAACTACACTAGACTAGATCAAATCAAGAAGTTGCAGCGGTGTCTGAAAAATATTTCACTGATATTCCAATTTTGACAACAAATTCATTGAATAGTTCTCCAACTGTCGCCGATTCATTACTCAAACAGAATGTTAATACCTGTTGCAAAGAATTTAATTTTGAAAAAGTATTACCACAAGATATCGTAACATATTTCAAATACCTTGATGTATATAAAACCGCAAATCTATGGGGGATTTCTGTTAAAGTTATTGCATCCATAATAGATTTGATTGTACCTCATCTTGCTATTATTTTTAATACTAGTACAGAATGTGGTGTGTTTCCTGATTTAATCAAACATAGGAAGCTAATATCTTTGTTTAAATCTGGTAGTACATTGGACCCCGCTAATTTTAGACCTATTTCTGTTCAACTAACCCGCAGTAATTTTTTTGAAAAGATAATTTTAGATCAACTGTTTTTTTTTTAAACTACAACATTACGTTGTCAAAAATATTGCGCTTAGACTTATTATTTCAGACACTCAAAAACAGAACTCAAAAAGTAGTTACCTACGGATCAGTAGTATCAATGGGCGTTCCTCAGGGCTCGATTCTTTGGCCATTCCTGTTCTTAGTCTATATTAATGTCTTACCTTACCTTATGAGGGACAATCACGATATAGTATTATTTGCTGATGATACTTCTTCCATTTTCAAACTCAAACGACAGTCAATTAATTTTGACAATGTAAATATTGCTCTATCGAAATTAGTAAATTGGTTTAACGCCAACAATTTGCTCTTAGACGAAAATAAGACAAAATTTATTTAATTTACAATACCTAATTATAAACATTCAAACACCAATGTACTTAAATGAGGAAGAGTTGCGTCTTGTGGATACCACTGTTTTTCTTGGTATTACTATTGACGCGAAGCTTCAATGGGGTCTTCATCTATCTAAATTAGCAGGGAGTCTTAGTTCTGCAGAATATGCTGTAAGAAAGATTAGAAGTCTCACCAATTTCGAGACGGCTAGATTAGTTTATTTAAGTTACTTTAATAGTGTGGTGTCTTACGGATTTTTCTTATGGGGTAATGCAACTGACGTCGAAGCCTTATTTGTTTTGCAAAAGATTGCCCTACGGGCGATTTTTAACTTAAATTGTGATGAGTCCTTTAGAGAAAAATTTGGAGATATAAACATATTAACTTTGGCATCGCAATGTATTTATGAAAATGTTATGAATGTCCATAAAAACATAAACTCTTTTAACACTAGGAACAAACATAAGCTTGTAATACCAGTTACTAGACTCCACAGAATTAGTAATTTAATGTATACGCTTTTACAATAAAATTCCAGAAAATGTAAAAATGTGTTATTTATTATATTATCAAAGAATACATAAATGAAAAATACCCCTGAGAATGAGGTGATCGACATCATGATGGTTCTATTTAAATTCATTTAAAATTGGTACTAAAAATTATTTTAAAATGAAATATGTTTAAAAAAAAGTCCTGCTGGGTTTCTTGCTGTTTCTTCCCGGGACAGAGGTTTTTTTCGAACGAGTGGTAAATTAAAAATAACTTTCAATAAGTATTATGTAATAATCTATATTGAATAAAAATTATTCTTTTTAATTCTGCATTCCTCGTTAGGTTGCAGATGCGCTGAACATTAAATATCTGCTTGCTTTCTGAAGACAGATCCAGAATGACAAGGCACAGGATCATAATAGAGGATAAGAATCTCTTTTTATCGGTCTGGTGGTGCATTATATGCACTCTCGAACCTGGAGATTTTGAGCCAGAGATTTAGGTCGTCAAGAATGTGGACGGTCTTGAGCTCCTTAGAGAGTTCTCGGATGCCCACACGGAGGTTACGCTCCTCTGGGAGGGCGTAGGTGTGGAAGCTGATATCGGCAGGGTTAACGTACATACGAATGCCCTTACCGGCGTTTTGTAATTTTGGCCAGTAAATCTTTTTTGTGTTCAACCATTGGATAGATTGTTCCATTCGGTTTTGTCTTGAATGACGGGGACCCTTTCCCTGCGGGCTTAGCCTCAGTCTTAAGGGGTTGAGCGCACACCGCGGGCGCTGGATTTTTAGCCATAGTGACGGTGGGGGACGAGGGAACCGAGTTAGTCTTGGCGCGTTTTGCGCTTTTGCCCTGAAAGAGGGTGAAGCCTTTGTCTTCAAACTTAGACGGGGCCCGCGTCTCGATCTCCATGTCGGAACCTGTGTAATCATCCGATTAGACCGGGGAGGGGCCGTCAGAATTAAGTGCTAATGGCATTACTATCTAGAATACTCAGTTATATATTTTTTCAAGATTGCCGCTCTTCCGAGAGGGAAGAAATATTATCTTTACAACCATTTATAGACAACAAATAAAATAAGTTGCGGAGCAAAATATGTGACGTCATTCTAGTTTCATTATGCTAAAAGTCTGTTTTCGGCAATACAAATCATTTACACAACAATTAATAGAATCAAGCGTTCTTTGCGGAAATCCTTTATATCAAAGATGTTAAAAATCAATTAGATTAGATACTTAATCTTTTAAGAAGAAGAAGAACGTACGTACCTACGTACGTCATAACGAAAACAGTGAAATATTATAAGCTTTTGTTGAACCGCTTCAAGCTGACAATTGGTTTAGCGTTTAGATTTCCCTAAGATTAACCTCCTAAGGTACTATATGAATTGAGATTATTGCTGGTGCTGTCGAGTTTTCATATCATAAAAGATTAAACGTGAAGCTTATTATTGTCTATGGAAAAGGAATTATTTTCATAACCTTATTACAATCTGAAATAAAGGTAGCATAAATTTGCCGTTAAAAGATATTTTTGCATATTTTTGCTTTTGTGAGATCATAAAGAAACATCGAAGTAGACAATAACAACAACCCTAAAACGACAACACGATATATAATTTGACGTTTCGCTAAGTTCTTAAAACAAAATATTTATGTAATATTTATATAAAAACAATATATATATATATAAAGATAACACAAAATATTTTATATATTTTTTAGGCAAGCGTGTATTATAAGCAAATTTATATCGGTTGGATATTCTCATTTTTCATTGATATAAATTTAGATTTTTAATTTTCTTTTTTAAACGTCATATTTTTAATCATAAATATTTATAAATGGAATTAGTTTCGTAACAAATATAATCTAGATATACTTTACATTGTCGCTTTGTATCGTGTAGCTATTTATTGACCTTGCATCGCGCAATGAGGATTGAGGAAGCCTCGTAGATCTTCGGTCATTTGATGGCGACGACATAAATTACGTTTTGTTATTGGTAAAATTAACGGAAACGCACTTGATATCCCATTTCCTGTTACAATCTTTCGGCATTAGTTAGTTACCATTAAAACTAAAAATCTTGTTGCTTAAAATGTGTTGTTTTATTTAATTGAAGTTAATAATGATAAATAAAAGCAGATCTCTAAACGATCAGCGGATAACTCCATAGGCAGAAGTCACCTACTTTTATTCTTACTCGATAAAGAGTTTTTAACTAATAGTAACTATTATATAGACTACTTCAGTACCAGATTTTAAAGAAAATTACACCCTTCAATTACTCAAAGTCCCTTTTTCGCGGTTTTTGCTACCAACATTTAAATAATTCGTAATTCGTAGGTTAACCAATCAAATATGAAAAAACATGTTGATTTTTGGGCTGTTGTGAAACTGCAGCTTCTGAAATCTATAGAATAAAAAAAGAACCGCTACAAGTAGGTACCTATGCAAAACGTTGACGTAACACTGCAACAAAGCTACTGTGTACAAAAGGCTTCGACAAATAAAAACCTGTGACGTAAATTCTTCACCGGTACCAGAATAGTAATGATGATGATAGCGAAATGTCCTTCTTTGTTTTTAAGCCAGAGGAAATCCAACCAAACGAATACTATTTATTGATTTATTTTTGGAACCATTCCTCATAATGTATTATTGTTTTTCAATGTGTTGTTGATGTCCCAAAAATTCTACCAAGTTGTAAGAATTATATAGTGAAATTGGAATTTACGGTGATGTTGTAAACAATAATAAACGTATTAAAGAGAAGCGCTGGGTAAAATAATACTTGTTACTTTAAGAATGGAAACTACAAAATTTAATAAAGTGTAAAATTCAATAAATGCCCGATTACACTAAAAACTATTAACTCTTTGCTTCTTAATTGTGATGGCTAAAAGCCAAATGGGCAGGTGATTTATTATATCATTCATTCAATCATTCATTTATTACAATGTACCTATCAAAAATTTGTGCCGAACATGCCCCTCAAAGGTTGCCTTATAGGGGGGATATTTGACATAGTTACCACGTTTGGCAGGGTGGTTGGCAGCTGCTGTTTTTATTACCTATCTTGAACTGTTATCAGGAAGATGCCGCTGCCTATCTCCTGCTTAAGTTCTCCCTGTTTTTTATTATTATGACACCCACGAGATGCGATGAGGTAGTGAATTTTCTGCGGTTGTGCGATACGTTAATCATAATGTTTGTTTCTTTTAATGCCATTTTGTTTATACACTAAAATATTCTTAGCGTAGGTACATCCCTTCTTTACTCTTTTCCTAATTTCGAAGCTCAACGAGTTAGAAGGGGTATACATCTTCCTAACTGACTGATTAGGATCCTAATTGCTATTCTCCTACCTATAAACGTATCCTAAA
The DNA here is from genome assembly GCA_018247895.1 of Parnassius honrathi. Lineage (NCBI taxonomy): Eukaryota > Metazoa > Arthropoda > Insecta > Lepidoptera > Papilionidae > Parnassius > Parnassius honrathi. Next base: position 11,976 of record DWHP01004072.1, read on the forward strand.
AACGAATTTAATTTGAACGAAATAATAGTTTTACATAGAACATCCCGTTGGTCTTCGTGGACATCCATTAACAATTAAACCATACGTAATTTTAATGTTAGACATTTGTATAAGCGTAATATACGGTGTAAGCAATAATACACGTTTGTAACTAACGTGTGCTGAGCTACCTGAATGTCGAAAGCTTTTACTTTTAATGTCATAACAAGTTGGCAGTGATCAGTCGGGTCAAGGTCGCATGAGCGGTACAAAAAGTGGTTTGGCGCCCGGAGCACATTCTTGACGGTGGACGGAATCAATAAATTGTCTGCATCTATAATATTATGCGACGCAGGTTTATTGTATTATTACGTCTCCAATATAGGATTGTCTATTCTTTTGAAAAACATATTTAATTTATGATCTTGCTTGTTCAATTCTTACGGCTATCACACAGGTGGCCGCTTCTCTTGTTTACGCGCATAGTTATAAGATATCAGGATCTTTTTTTGGAATAAAGAATTCGTTAGAAATAAGGCGAATGACTCCATTTTCAACACGTGTTTAATAATATACATATGTTTTAATCGTTTTATATATAAGTAATAAAATACTTTTGTATGTACTTAGAGAGTATTTTACTAATTATAAAGTTGTGTGTGTATCGAATACAGTTTCACACAAAGATTTACTTGCCTACACACACTATACTATTACAGAAAGTAGAAATTTCCTGACTATTCATTCATACATTTATAATAACATGTGTGAACTGAGACAAATAAAAAGCTTATTATTATCATTATGGGGGTATATATATAGTTTTCTCATCTGGTTGGGTTCCATAAATATATAATTATAAATGAAAATGAAAAGATAAATATACATAAATATCAATAAAATAAAATAAATACA
>DWHP01004073.1:0-12868 GCA_018247895.1 Parnassius honrathi
ATCAAATCTAATGTAATGGTGGGGACGATCTTGAACATGTTCGCAGACTGCAGACTTCTTCTTGAACAAACATCGTGTCGTAAAAATTTCTTGTAAAAGTAAAAATTAAACTCCATTTAAATTCCACTGTGAATTAGAAAACTTATTCAAAACTCGACTATTATGAAATTAAAAGCAAATAAAAAATTTATCAATTATCGTCTCGCTAAATGTTTACTGCTTTTAAATTCAATGAATTTAGGCTCTACCAACAATTGGCATAAATTTAACAGTTGATTGATTGGAAAAATTAACGTTGAAAATAACAATTATCTGAAGAAAAAAGTGAAATTTTTTGAAATATTGTTAGTAGTTCCTAACAAATAGTAACAATTTATGGGAATGTTTGATGAAGTAAGGTTAATTTGTTTGAGGTATTGATAATTTTATTTTAAGGTAATTTGCTCTCTGATTCCAAATCTCGTTTACCAGTCATTGTTAGTATAGTAGCTAAAGCATCTTTCAGTCATCACATGTTCAGCCCTATGCTATGGTTATGTATGTGAACCCCAGTTCCACGTATTATCAGCAAATGAAATTGACTTAAAATATTAAGAGATAAATTATCTAATCAAAATATTCCATTACATCATATAAAAGTCCACTGCTGAACATAAGGCTCTGCCAGATGTAGCTTCGTGCGGAGTGTTTTGCCACAACTGCCACGCTCAAAGGCGAGTTGGTAGCCGCAATAATCTATTATTCTGAGGTGTTATCAGGAAGATGCTGCTGTCCATCTTCTGTTTTAGTTTCTCCACGGATTACTTTCTCTCAGTCGCCTCTGACTACACCCACGGGACAATATTTATTTATTTATGCTCTATTTGCACACCAAAATAAGTACAAAAAGGCGGATTTAATGCAACAAGGCATACTCTACCAGTCTACCTCCAGGCCAAGCGGAGAAGATATACACATTACTATCTGTTTCTGCTTCAAACACCTATAAAATATTAGAAATAAAGGCAGGAAAATGGAAGAGTTAGAATTTAAGGACATAAAAAATGTAAATCCATATGTGGTAAATGTAAATCCATCCGATATGTGGTAGTGGACATCGTAACAGTGCCATTACACGGTTAAGTAAAAATATTATCACAATATAGTGCTCGTACGCATGCTACGAACATTTTACTGGATGTAGTTGACAATATCTAAGTTATGAACATCTATTGCTCCGCTCTCGCTAAATAGGCTATTTCCTACATACATTTATCCTTAGTCAGGTATAAAACTATATTGGAAAACGGCCTAAGAAGTTACATGCGTTATCTGCCACAACCGTTCAACTCTCAATATGGAAATGGCCCGGCATCAGTGCACGTGTAGCGTCGGTAATATGCTATTTACTATCTCTAACGACCCCCTTAAGAGCGGCTGTGAAGATACTATCGATATTGGAAACTCTATAGTCGTAATAGCTGAAACTTGGAATGGTGTCGAATGTTGAGGATATATTAATGTCATTTACAAGAATATTGTTAGTATAACTGAAATGTACTCGATAAAGACTCAATAAAGTTAATGCATGCCCTCAAAAGCCTGTTAAAAGTCCAGTGCTTAATATTAAAGACTACTATTTATACTATTAGATCAAAAATTCAGAACAAAACCCCTGTTACAGTTATGAATAGCGGATCGCAGCCACAAGCAGGTAACTGGCACGGTAAACGTGCCAAACTGTTGAATTTTCATCTACGGCAGTTACTGTTTTTACTGTGAGACGTGGTAGCTCTAAGCGCTCGCTGTAAATTTTATAGTATGTGAGCGACTCGGGTTCGATCCCCGCCGACACCAATGAAATTGTTATCTGCAATTATAAGTACTGATCTACCACGTGCTCGGCGATGAAGGAAAACATCGCGAGGAAACATGCATGTCCGAGAAATAAGAAAAAAATATTTCGAAGATATGTGAAGTTCAAGTTCAAGTCGCAAGAAATAACAAATGCTTCGAAAGTGAAGTTCGCTAATACGCACTGGGCCGCGCGGCGGACATTTCCTTGCCCTAAAACTCTCCTATGCGAGGAGGCATGTGTGCCCAGCGGTGGGACTTACATAGGTTGTAACTTTAACTGATTTTAGGCAAATACAATATAAAGTAATTTTTTTATCTGAAACCAATTTCAACTTGCGTTCTAAAAGTACTCACATAAATAAATAATGACAGTATTTTCTTAGTCACAATAAACAAAATCGGTGCCAGTTTGTCGAAAACAACGTTGTTGGTTTAAAAAACAAAAAAATAGTCTTGTATAGTCGCTTGAAGTCGACTAAAGGAATTATAGAGAATTAACTGTAACTTAGTGAAAACCATAGAAGTCTGATATATAGTAAGTATTATTTATTTATATTATTTACCTATTTCATGTTGGGGAAGATTTGTCAGGATTGTCAACTTGAACACTTGATGCTATATATATCAACGGCGTTTATGTATTATACAACTATTGCTTCTTCTTCTTCTCCGTCAGCGCGTACAAGTATATGGAGTGAATATGGACCTCTCAGCTTTTTTATATGAGAGGGGGTAAACGGGCAAGCGGCTCACCTGATGATAAGTTGCTACCGCCGTCCATGAACAACTGCAACACAAGGGGAACTGCATATGTTCTGCCGGCCTTTTAAAGTAGAGTAGGTGTTTTTAGCTTAATTGTCACACTTGGCAGGAAGATCGGCATTCACAGTACCAGACGTATGGTGTATTGACAAGATGTGGTACACCGCCATATATTTCAAGCCTAAGATTTTTTGCCGTATCCCAGAGTCGCCTCCTATGACACCTACGAGTCACGTTTGGGATTGACTTTACACCCCGTGACTATAAAAAGAGACCACGTAAGACTGGGAAAAGCTCGTGGTCTCAATAGTTGGCGGTATTTCACCTATGTGAAAAACCCATATTTGCCAGTAGACTGTCACCGGCTGATAAAAAAGATAATTGGAATTTCAAATGTTAAGAAATGCTACAGAACACGATTCTGAGCCACCTCGGTCTATCGACTTTACAGACAGTATGGAATTACTTACCACTCAAACTTGGAAGAAATGGAGTAAAGAAAAATGTTGGCGAGTGCATAATTAGGACAAAAAACTAAAAAAGTAATAACAGTTCAAGTACATAAGTATCGCGTATCTTCTTTACAGATTTTATCACGCAGAAAAACCCGAGCATATCTCTCTCAATTACAGTTTACACACACCATGTTTAAACACCAAGTTTTTTGACATTCCTTGGGAGAGTTCCACGTTCAACAGTGTACTTGTGTGCTGTTTTAATAACAGTTTTAAGATTTTTTTGAATTTAGGTAAGTTAAACGTTGACTCATGCTTTATTTACAAAATTACCATATTAATTTTAAGATTGTTTCGAAATATAACGATAGTTAAGAAAATTTACATTGAATTGTAGCGAACGATGTTTTTATTCATAGCTCGCAATATGCTAATTACGTGAAGTCGGTACACCAAATTTACAAAACAGTAAGATATTATTTACCAACTGTAGTTTTAAAGTAATTACATTGTGTTTCACGATTAGCGGCAGTAAAGTAATATGCCATGTTTACAACACATTAATAAACTTCAAGGCTTGTAATAATTCACTGTGAATTATGCTACAGAACGTAATATGCCTGCTAAATTATTTTACGAACTACTTTACCCAGTTAACGTTCAGCGAGTATTTTATTTAATACGCGCTTCAAGATTACGAAGTTTTTTTACCTATTATTAAAACATGTTTTTAGTTATGTTTTATGGCTTTTTTTCTACAGTACTAATTATTTCAAACTTCTAAGATGTTATCGCTACATAGTTGCTGAATCCACATTATCAGTTTTACCCTGATTATCGATATCGATTTTTATCGTTTCAATCGATAATAGACTTCGTGATAGATACGTGGTAGAGCTACGCTGCAACTGTATTGGGTCTGCTCGACCGGGGTAGGACCATGCTCTCACAGAATTTCAGCGCAAAAAAGCAGCTTAATGCTATTACATGCTTTTAAATGCATAATAAATTAAAATGCAAATTATCTTCATAAAATTGTCTTGATAATGAAGTAGCTTTCGTTCGTAAGGATTAATATGCCATGCCTAATAATAACACTCATAAATCACTTTTTAATTTTTAATATTTTTGCCACAAAATACGCCACGTGCCACGTACGTACGCCAGCTTTTTCGTGTGACTTTTTAACAAAAATCAGTATTTAACGCTAGCTGAAAAATGTAGCTTATTGATAGTTAGTCTATACTATTCCTCATGATAGAATACAAAAAAAATCGAACAGGTAGTTCAAGATATTAGCGTGTTTAAACAAACAAAAAAACTCTTCCGCTTTAATACATTAGTATAGATAATGGACGCAGGATTTGCATAAATGGCTTATTTATACTTATACGAGGTTATTTTGCAATAAGCAGCCAAGTTTGCAAAAAACATTCCGAATAAGTAATATCAAAAGTGGCAAAAGGTAAAGAAAAATTAATTAAACAAAACTCCATACATTCTGCTGCGCGTGCACACATTTAAGGGTCAATCTGGGATGATTGCGAATAAAAGCAGATGCCTTATTCACTCGTATTTTTCATAAACCTTAATAACGGTACATCATTATTTATATGTTTGAACTTAAGTTTAAAATATTTTTACTTCTTGAAAAATAACCCTGTATCCTACCTTTTTACATTCAATATTGAAAGTGTTGTATTGCGGTGTCGGAAATTGGTCTCCACTCAACTATAATTAATACAATTATAAACTTGTCTCAATCTACTGCTTGACATAATCTCACAAGGCGCACAACCATAGAAATCTAAATAATAGGGCAATAGAAGAATTCCGCTCAACACTAAACATCGGGGCAAACGGAGCAATAAGTCAAAGGTGCCCATGCCACGCTATCCGTGAATTTCTTAACTTCAACATTAGGGGACTTCGTTCAAACCTAAACACCGTTCACTACCGTCTGAAAACAACAAAGCCGGCCTTGCTTTTTCTAACCGAGACACATGTATCCTCTCCGACTGATACTTCATAATATTTCCTACCCGGGGTACAAATTAGAACACCCCTTTATGCCCCGGGTTGGAATTTGCGTGTACTTCAGAGAGGGCATCTGTTATCGACGCCACGGCAGTCTTGAAGGTATGGACCTGTTCATCATATGGCTGCGCGTAGACAGCGACGACCATCCTCGCGTCCATGGCTGCATCTATAGGTCCCATGGCGGTATTTCCGACTCAGACCGACTCATCGATCACGTCGAGATGGCTGCAGACTTCGTGCTACAGCAGGTCCCATCCGCAGAGATCGTGATGTTTGGTGATTTTAATGGTAACCACGCTGAATGGTTTGGTTCTCTTTTAACCGTTCATGCGGGTAGACCTGTTTATGACTTTGCTTTGGCATATGGTCTGACACAACTGGCTACCTCACCTACGCGGGGCCCCAATGTGGAGGATCATGTACCTTCCCTGTTGGACCGTCTGCTGACCTCTCATCCCGAAGGATATCAGATCTCCGTCTATGCCCCTCTTGGCTCCTCGGACCATTGTCTGATCCGGAGTACAGTGCCACTCACGCTCCCATGGCTTTTCGTACTGCAGGTTGCCGCAGTATTTGACATTATAGGTCAGCTTATTGATAGAGGATGCGATCTTTTTTGCATCCTACCCTTGGAGGTGGGTTTGCTTCTCATCGATTGATCCCAGCGTTGTTGCTGATTCTGTCGCTGATGTGGTGCAACAGTGAATGGAACTTTTTATTCCATCATCTGTGGTACCTATCGGAGGCATAACCCAGCCATGGTTCGGTTGCTCCTGTAAAATTGCATTACGTTATAAGCAAGAGTGCCACCAGGCCTGGGCTCTCGCATTAAGGTGGGGATGTAAATACCAGCGTTCTTAAAAAGAAGTATAATTCTGCCTTCAGGTCCATCAAAAGTGTCATTGTCAAGGCAAAGTTAGAGCACTTCGGCAGAATTGGCGAGAAACTAGTTTGTCTTTCTTCAGGAACACGTGCAATCTGGTCTCTCGCCAAGGCTGTCCAAGGTAACTTCTGTCAGCCATCTCTCCCATCTCTTCACAGACGACTCACTGACCCATGCCGCAAAGGACAAAGCCGATCTGCTGGGCTCTCTCTTTGCATCCAACTCGACTCTTGATGACGTTGGGAATACACCCTCGATTATTCCGCGATATGAACGCTCCATGCAGGATGTGCTATTTAGCCAACGCTCGCCGCGCAGAACACCCCTCTCCCTAGACGTCACCAAGTCGAGTGGGCCTGATAGCGCCACTTCTATTGAGTTGAAGACGTGTGCTCCCGTATTAGCACCGGCTTTAACGCGTCTTTTCCGGTACTTCTACTACCTAGGTGTATTACGGTTTCCGTCGCGGTCGTTCGGCTTCTAGGTTACTTAACTTATAAATGGGCGGAGACAGTAGAGTCCAAAGGGGAGGCGTTGGCCGTTAGTTTGGACATAGTGAAGGCCTTCGAACGGGTTTGACACAAAGCGTTTCCTACAAAGTATCCTTCCTATGGGCTTCCCGAGAAATTGTGCGATTGGATTACCAGTTTTCTTTCCTATTGGAGCATCAAGAAAGACGGTGCATGCTCTGATTACCAGCTTATTTACGCTGGTGTTCCACAAAGTTGCGTCTATCACCAACGTTGTTTCTTCTGCATGTCAATGACATGTTGCAAACCGGTCCATTCATAGCCGTGCAGACGATAGCACTGGTGATGCTTTATACACCGGCCACGCCAATATTTCTTGGGAAAACGTTGCCGAGTACCGGGACAAACTTCTGTCTGTCAAAGTCGAGACTTTGTTATACAAAGTCTCTGACTGGGACTACTAAATCTAGTCCAGTTTAATCCCAAGAAGGCACAAGTTTGCGCGTCTTTTGTTGCAGCCGTTTGAGTGCAGTAATTTGATTGGGTCTTCTCTTGTATTTTCGCTAGACCTTCTCTTTTTTTGCTTTGTTCCTAGATCTCTGAAGGGTTTTAGAGATATTTTTGTTATCGTTGTAACTGAAGGCGAAGTTGAAGGACTTGCAGTTGTAAAATATTGACTAGATGACTCTTCTTGGCATTCTTGCACGCAACTTGGCCAATCTGCATTAGCCTCTAGCCAATGTTCATGTTCTTTCCGAAATTTATCACGATTCCAACCGGTTGTCTACCACCTCCGTCCAGCAGCAAGTGTGAATCTCTGACGAAATTCTCTGAGATTAACAATTTCTTCTTTAGAAAGCCTGAAACCTAGTCTAGTTAGCACTTCACTCGGGACTGGGTGCTTCTAAATTTAGTCCAGTTTAATTCCCAGAAGACACAAGTTTGTGCGTATACCGCTAAAAGGAACCCTTTCGTCGTATCTCCTCAGTTTCAAGGCACTCCCCTTATTGCCTCAGCCAGTATCGGAATCCTCGGCGTCGACATATCGATTGACGTGCAGTTTCATGGTCACTTGGAAGAGTAGGCCAAATTGGCCTCTAAAAAGTTTGGCGTGCTCAGCATAGCGAGACAGTATTTCATGCCGGCTCACTGGCTGCAACTTTACAGGGCGCAGATTCGGCCGCATATGGATTACTGTTTCCATCTCTGGGCTGGGGCTCCCTGGTGCCTGCTCCTTCCATTTGATCGCATCCAGCGCAGAGCTGTACGAATCGTCGGCAATAAACTCTTTCCGATCAGCTTGACTCACTGGCATTGCGAAGAGATATTGCATCTCTTTGCGTATTTTATCGCATTTACCACGGGTAGTGCTCTGAGGAATTGTTCGGACTAATTCCAGTCGCACAATTTCACCGTCGCACATCGCGATAAAACTCGCGATACCATCCATATCATCCGGATGACTGGTGGTCTACCACCGTGCGATTTAAAAGAAGTTTTATTCCCCGTACAACTTCCTTGTGGAATCGACTACCACCAGAGATTATTCCGGACCGATACGACTTAGTGACCTTCAAGAAAAGAACCTACTCCTTTTTAAAAGACCGGCAACGCATCAGCAATTCCTCTGATGTTGCAGTTTTTGACGGGCGGCGGTAGTCACTTAACATCAGCGCATTTTCCCCCTCCTAATATTTTTTTTATAAAAAATAAAGGTATGTCCCTATTGGACAATGCTTATCATTTATTATGTGGTCGTAAATCATTTTAACTACTGCGCTTCGCAAACTTAACGTTAACTCCGACAAATTAATATTCATATCTTTGAAAACTATGTTAACTATACAAATTCACAACAATGAATTGAAAAACACACGAAGTGACCGCCCTCGCAAAGTATGTCAGTAAGCGAGATGAGATATTAAAATGTAGTCGGTAACAAAAGATTGTGCATAGAAATGTCGGGACAATAAAAAAGATACACGAGGCACAAACAAAAGCAGCAGAACTTGCCGCATAAAGGGGAGAATTATTACGCTTTCAGCGCCACATTTAAGCGAAACATATTTCAAAAGTTTCGGCGTATTAAGCAACATTTATTTTGGCAGTGACTCGGCCATTACGCTGTTGGGTCGCAGCGGGGCTAGGAGTTACGGAAAAGCAGTGATCCTACTATGTGAATTACTCGTGCGATACACCAAGGTTCTTTAGTTTAAGTGGTTTTTCAAGTTTCAGATAAATGGACTATCTGAAAGACTTATCTGAAGACTCAAAATTTATTCCAATGATAATGAAAACGACACAAACAAATTGCAAATTATCGCTGTACGAATAGAGAAGTTTATTTATTTCTCTTTTATATTTAGCGTATACGTGGTAAAACCACGCTGCAGCTATATTATGGTTGAAACACGAATGAGTCGGCTCGCACGGGGTAGGACAACGCTCTCACAGAATACCAGCGTAAATTAGCAGCCCAATTCATATCATAGATGTTGCGCATCCACTTACCATCAGGTGTACTGTGTGCTCGTTTATCACAGAATGCTATAAGAAAATATATGTCTAAGGGCCACAGCATCCAGTTACCATCAGGTGGCCTGTGTGGTCCCTTTTCTCCAATTTGACGGCTTCGTGGTGCGGTAGCTTAGCAATGAGTTACAGCGCTGAGGGCCGCGGGCTCGAATCCCACTCGGAACAAGTATTTGTATGACCTACAAGTTAGTGTTCCGGGTCTGGATGTTAGTCCTTGTGCAATTTATGTATGTAAACTCCCTCTACGATACAGGAGAAAATCCTAGTGTAACGTTAAAAAAATAAAGAAAAGCTGGTTATAATTTATTTTACGGTTAACTTTTATCTGATGATTGAAAATCAGCATTAAATCGTAAAATTCAAATCGTAAAATTGATTTACACTTATCTTATTGACATAATTAGTAGTTAAAGAGTATAAGTTTGGGTAGCTAAAAACCGCGCGAAAATGAAAATTATATGCTTTACTCAGCTAGGAGAGCAAATGAAAATTGTCTTACATAGTTTGCTCTTCAAGATATGACACATAATTTTTATTTTCATACGGATCGTAGCTAATTAATTTTAAAATCTTTGATTTGACTTATGTTTAGTACTAAGAACTGGGTAAGAAAAAAAACTTGAGTTAGAGTTTGTCGAATTTTATAATAAACCGGTGAACCGGGCACCAATTGTAATATTTATTTATTTACACATACAGCTTATTAAACTCCACCGCTGAATATAGGGTAGATGTCGAAACAAGTTGACGTTTTACAAACGAAATTTTGTTTTCTTTAGTAGAAAAATATATTACAGTTTTTATTTCATTCATATGCCACGACAAACGAAATTTTACATTGCGTTGAAAAAAATATTTTTCATTTCATTTCAAAACTACGTCTTTCCACAGTTTTATTATTGGGACTTGCGATGAGGACAAATAAAACGGCATATATTAAAATGAATACTGTCGAAATCTAATCTAAAAAAAATGGTAAACGGACACATATAATCAAATAATCTATTTTTATTAACCGGTTTTGCTGTCTACATTAAACAATGTTCGCTCAAATTTTATAGAAAAAATAATTGTGAGCAATTGTTATTCAGAGAAAATCTCGAATTTGAGCTCAAACTCCACAATGTTAAATTTGAGTCTTGGCCATACTAACCAATAAAAAATTGTCAATATAACAAACTATTTTTTAAATGGTAGGATCTCTTTTTTGCCTGGGATTCCGATTCTCTGTGTAGGTCGCCAAAAATTTACACTGTGAAGTTTGAATTTACACTCGGAGTTATCGCAGAAGATTGTTCATAGTCCGTGAATTCGAGAACAACTGGTTGCACTAAAGACGTTTATGGCTAAGTCATTGTAGTAGTTTCTTATTAAATTCTTATGCTCTCCCGGCGCAGAGCCAGCTTCTTATTATTTCAACAAGCCACTTTATTCAGTTGGAACATTTCATCCGAATTATGCACGAGATCTATCTCTATTCTTAATATTCAAATAATTGAGCCTTGGCAGTGCCTTTGCAAATTTCATAAATTCTTTCTGAAATTTATTTACTAATAAAATTTTATCTGTCTAATTTATCTATAATAGAATAAGAAGAACCTTAGTATAATTGTTAAAAAAAAGTAAAAACAGCATTTTAATCACTTTCTCACAAAATAGTTAAAGCTTTAATGTAGCCTATAACGTGTAAAAACATCTGCTATCCCTTATTGTCCCGAGAGTTTCGTAGGAGGCGACAGAGGGAAACTGAAAAAGAGATAGGCAGCAGAATGTTGCTGATTATGACTCAAGCCATCAATCTTAAAGTTCATAGAAGTAAAACCGGTCATAAATCTACATTAAATATTTAAATTATACTAGGCTACCACAGATCATGAACATTTGCAGCCAACTCCAACCAACGAACGCTGACGCGTTGTCACCACTGAAGACTGGGTGCTTCACAGCCCGTAATTATACTGGATTTATAACCCTTCAAACCAGAGCACAGCAGTTATAGGCATTGTTATTTCGCAGCAGAAATTGGTAAGGGTACCTGCCCAGATGAACTCCAAGGGAAAAATGGAGTATTGCCACCTATTAAAATAAGTCGATCCAGGACAGGATATTTTTAAATAAACACATATTTACTGATTAGTTTTAAATAAGATTATTAACATTAAAAAGTCGAGTCTACCTACTTCTGCTTCTTCTTTGTTCACTATTAAGACTCTAAATAACACCTCTTGCTTATGCCCTACGGTGGAAAGAGTTGTATCCATGAAATACCTAGGAGTTATTGTTGATTCTACACTCACTTTTAAGTCGCTCATCGATTCCCTGGTCTCTAAATTGACAAAACTTACTTAATATTTTTAATCCCTCCGATTCGTAGTTGATTGTTCTATTATCAAATCTATTTATTATTCTCTAATTCAAGCTATAATCAGTTATTACATCACAGAGTGGGGTGGAGCAGTTAAAACTTTCCTGGTTGAAGCTGAGAAAGCTCAAATAGCAATCCTCAAAACCGCAGCTAGTCTCCCTTACAGACAAGCTACGACGGAGCTGTATGGGTTATAGGGTATGTACCGTTAGACAAACAACTATATTAAAAATAATAACCATAAAGCATTTCCAACTGAACTTAGATCCCAGTTTCTAAAAGGAGAACGGGAAAAGTCTGCCTTTCTACGACGGTTAAACTCACCTTTGCCAGGAGACGCTACATCAATTTTAGTAATTACATCTACAACAAAATTAAGTAGCTGTTATATATCTATTCTCTACCTGTACACTAATGCAGAAAAAACACAATAAACTTACTCAAATCTTTAATATACGAATCCTCTGAAAGTTTCCTGTATACTCAGTTATACGCATTATACGAGTATATAATTATCATATTAATACGTACTTTAATCTGAAATATGTATCTACATTATTAAATAAATTGGCTTTGTTATGTTAATCCTTCATTTTAATAAATATAGATTATCTGATAACTGACACAAACGTGTAATTTGAAGGTACACTATCCGTAAGGTCGGACCTGGTGACCTATAGAACAGGTATTGTCTAATACTTTTATTAGGCAACAGTCTCGCACAAGCTAGGGTTCAATACGTTTACAGTTTATTGTTCAACATTCAATAATTCTGTACTGTTTGTCATGAGGAAATGAATATGAATTCTAATTCTAATTGCGAAACCAATTTTTTTATTTTATAACAATTATGATCAGCTAGTCTTAATAAATGACCGGTCTTGCGTGAGAAATACGAGAATTTTGTAGTTTTGACAGCTGCTGATTACATTAAATAGGCTTTATAAATATTTTCAAACCAAAGAAATATAAGTAAAAGAGGTATTGAACCAAAGATATATTTAGCCCCTAAAAAGCTTTAAATTAAACAAGAGCTACGTAAAAGGGTGGTAGTAGACAATACGTTTGAGCTTGGTCCTTCGTGCAGGATGGGCGGAGCGACACGCCTCTGTCGGCACTCCAGGGGACCTCGTTAAGCGAAAGATTTGACATTTTCAATGTTAGCTAGTCAAACTTTTTTCGTATAACATTATTTATAAACTTTTTAAACTTCATTTTAAAAGTTGTAACAAACGTGCTCAGATCGACAAAATTTATCATATTACATGACTTAGTGAATCTGAATTAATGTTACGGTAGTACTACGATTAATATATGTTATATGTCATATATGCGGGAAAATTTACAACTATTTCTCTTAAGTGGTAGAGGCGTTTCAACAAACGCAGAAATAATATTTATAATTTCCGTATGCTAGTAAACTTATTTCGTCCGACAAATTGAAATGGGACATATATAATACGTATTTCAAAAAGAAATAGGACATTCAAAACTTTCTTTTAGATGCCATTAACCATAATGC
>DWHP01004074.1:0-12867 GCA_018247895.1 Parnassius honrathi
GTCCAGAACTGGTACTACTACACGTCGTTGTACCGCCTTTGAATCAGTGGTCCAGAACTGGTACAACTACACTACTGTGCTTATAACAAAAACACATTTTTTTTAAATTGTCTGTCTGTTCGTTTGTTCCGGCTAATCTCCGAAATGGCTGGACCGATTTTGACGGGAGTTTCACTAGCAGATAGCTAACGTCATAAGGCGTAGCTTAGGCTACATTTATTTCAGGAAAAAAAAATTAAAACGCTAAATTACACGCGGGCGAAGTCGCGGGCAACAGCTAGTAAAAGAATAAAAAGAGTATTTACACCTAGTAATAAAAAATATAGCAGCTATTACGATCGTGTAAGCTATAGCGTAGTCTCTGAATAGAATTGCGTGTCTCAACATGCGGCGGACAGTGATTGCGGGGGCGCGGCGTCACTGTTGGCGTGATAACGCACCGCCTTTGTGAAACGCTGTAATTGGTCTGAGACTAAAGGCGTAGGCTATTCTGACGGTCAGCTGATTTTTGTAATATGTAACAGACATATAAAAATAATGAGCAGTTATGTTTTTGACGTACTGAATTCTGTTTTTTTTAGAATAAGTGTGATTAACCGAGTATATAGTCCCCTTGTAGCCCATAGACATTTACCCTCGATTCAGAACCAAAAAGCGGATGGTTGTAACCCCTGAGGACTAAAAAGAAATGCCTCGTTTACAGTAAAAAGTGTTTCTGGTTCTCTACTCACCACACGAAACACAACAGCTTTAAGCTGCAACTTTACGCTGGTATTGTGCGTGTTGTGCCTGTAGATGCACGTATTAGGGTAGGTGTATTATGGCTATACCACGAAAAGTCGAGTCGAAAGGAAGAGATCCACGCTACCACAGAATTCCAGCGTTTCGTTCATTAATTCCTTGTATAAGGGTATATATTTGCTATAGTGTATTTGCTTATTGCTGTTTGTATTTCCGCATTGTTTGCTATTGTTTGTATTTGCTGCGGTTGGCAACCTGTCTCCTGTTCCACTCGCCTGTGTCGCCTCTTTTAACAACTACTAATCGATGATAGAATATACCTGTGGACGAAAGCATCCTTTTATTGACTGTATGATTGTTTGTCGCCATTGTACAAAAAAATTGCAAATAGCTTTTCACGTTGTTATCTTAGTAGTGTAGACCGTAAATATTTTTTTTAATTACATGAGCAATACCGCAATCAAGCCCTCTTCAGTCCTAAGCTGCCTGCAGCGCCGGCCATGCGTACTGATGCAGAAGCCTGCGGGAACCACGCGTGAAACTTATTCGCACATGAGTGCCTCTTGGAGTTTGTATCGATTTTTCGCGTTTAAAACTTCGTCTGTGTAGACGTTTCATATTATTTAGTTGTACTTCAGAACTTGAATATATTAATTTGATCTTTACATATGAAATTACGTGGTAGAGCCACGCTGCAGCTCAGGGAGGACAACGCATTTGCATTTTGGTCATTGATTGAGAATAAATGTGTATGTCTGTGGGCCAGAGCATCATCCACTTACCATCAGGTGGACTGTGTGCTCGTTTGTCACCCAATACTATAAAAAAAATTGGTGTTTTGTCTAACATGCCACTTTGATCTCAAATATCTGCCGTTTTGTTAGGAATTCTTATGAATTTGTGTTTCGAATTTGGTGATTCATTTGTTCTTGTGTCATTGTCATTTGATCTTTCTTCGACGTCATTCTGATCACAATATGATAAACTTAAAATATCGCGTTATTGACGCATATGAGTTCTGCCGTGGCACCAGCGCTGCAGAAACAGCTCGAAGGGTTAGTGATGTATATGGGGAAGATACTAAAAAAGTAAACACGGTACGTTTTCGGATCCAACGTTTCAATTCTGGAAATTTCGACCTACAGAACATACCCCGTGGACGACCGGAGACAAGTTGACATGAAGATTTAAAAGAGATCCATCACGTCAGAGTTACGGCCAGGGTTTGGTGTGAGTGATAAAATAAATTTAATTCACTTGAAACAAGTGACAAACAAACAACCCATTCGCCGCAATAATGAGGGGATTTTGAATCGTATCGTTACTTGTGATGAAAAATAGATCTGTACGATAATCGGAAAAGCTCATCACAACGGATGAACCTAGGAGAACCGGCTAAATCCTGCCCCAGGCGAAAGTTGACTTAGAAAAATGACCTGTAAGTGTCTGGTGAATCTGGTGGACCAGTGCAGTCAACTCAAGTCAAGGACAAGTTCTGGTCAAATATTTACGGCAGAACCGTTTTGTTAACTATTGCAGCCGTGTTGGTAAAGGTAGCCGTTAAACAACCGAGACTGGTCAATTGCTTTAGCTGAGGGCTGCTTCAGGACGACGCTTGACCACACACTCCACAACAGACGGTCGCCAAGTTAGATAACTGCGATTGAAATGTTTACGTCACTCACCATACTCTCCGGACCTTGCTCCAATAGATTACCACTTCTTTCCGGAATTGGGACATTTATTGCAAAGAAATAAATTCAATTCTGATGGGCAGGTGACAAAACCACCTTCAAAGATTTCAATGATGAGAATCAGGCTCACACAATTTTTTCAACAAAGGAATTAGGTAATCAAATTCCTATAAAATGGTGAAAGCGCATTGATAACAATGGTAAATACATACTTTGATTGATTAAATGTATAATTTTATTTTCGTATTGTTTTTCCGTATAAATCGGCAATGCCATATGTAGGGACCATATTACTAATACTTCCGACTGAGCTTAGTGCCCGTGCAGGCCGGCAGTAGTTGAAAGGCCTATTCGCTATTTTTTTTATAAAATTGAAGAGGCAAAAGAAATACCTGCATACAACTTCAAATTATGAACAGCTCCTTGGCGGAGTGGCTTAGCAAAGAGTTGCAGCGCTGGGGTCCAGGGTGGCGAATTCCACATGGAACAAGTATTTGTATACATTACAATTAAGTATTACATTGAATTGAAATGTTTTGCGTCCAAATTCGTCAATTGGAAATGATTTAATAAGTTAATTAGTTTAAGGGTCGGCAATCCATCAAATCAATAATAGAGCAAGTCTTAGCCACGTTTGTAATGCGCTCATTTAGTTGCACCCCACTAGTGAGGGTAACCCTCCTCTACAAAGAAAATCAACCCTCCAACGTCACGCACGTGCTGTATGTGAGCTTCTTGATTAACTACGCTGTTCCTGACGATATCTGATCAAAACTACTATGTCCCAAAAATCCATGATTTAGTGGTGTCCGAAACTAAGTTTGAAAATAAGACTAGAACAGAACACTAGTCGATTTCGATGTTGGTGTCGTTTTCCAATGCGATAAATTATATTGACGGAATTATCTGAAAAATGTAAGTGAGTAAAAATTAAAAATGATGTGTCTCACCTAGTTTGGAGAGCACATCCAATAGTCCACCACTCCATTGAAGGAGTTGCTCTTCAAACTTGCTAAGACAAATCATTTTAATCTTTTACGCTGATCTCACCTGATTAATTTTAAATGTATTTAATTATAATGGATATTTGCATAGTAACTCCTGATTCTATTAATTGTCGAGATATTTTCTTTATACGTTTCAGAATATTGTCATTTGTAGGTTTTAACTATCGTTTTGTAACCCCTAAAACGTAACATATCCCTATATATAACGAAAATATATATTGCAAGACGCATGACAACCATCACCGTTAGAGCCTATTAAAGCCCACTGTTGGACATAGGGTTCCCACCGAAGGCGAATGCCAACGTATAGACAGCCCATTTGTCCAGCCTCGCCATTGTTCGTCGAGCTGGCCGAGTGCAGGCGAATGCCAACGTGTGTACGGTTCGTTTGGCGTGCCTTCGCCACTCGGGATCGCTCGCTACGACTCGTCCACTTCAGAACAATGTCCGTTTTACTGCACAAATCAAAGGCGCTCGCTTAAACTTGGCAACTTGGTAAGTCCAGTCCACATGTTAGTCGGCCATGTCAGTTACAGCCTGGCGTCCGTCCCGCAGAGATATTGTTTTAATTATAATACTCAGCATCCACCACCTTCTTCTCTGCCTCTTCTTTTTAATAACTTTACTGCGGATCACACTGCCATAATAATTAAATGCACATTAATTAAATAACAGAAGCTGCAATAACTTCTACGTCGTCCATATCGTTCCAATTCTCAATGACAACTAGTGACGGCCAACATGTGGACAACTCCACAAAAACTGGTGAACATTGGCCTTGGCATTGGTCTCTTTCGAACTTGACCAACGTGTAGGCTGTAGTACTCACCTTGTATCAATTTGCTTACACTCGCGTTGGCTGAGGCCTGGCCAACATGTATTGCCGGGGTTAGATTGCCTTATAGAGTCGCCGTATAGATTACCACTTACACTGCCACTACGTGGACATATGGCAAGCTATGAAAAATTTTTGGAGCGGGCAATTATTTCCACGTCATCCATGCATTAACGGACTACACACGTAAGTACACCCACAAAATGATCTCATATTATTGATCTCAACCACTTTTAAAGCCTTGGTGACTTATTCATACGTATATAAAATAATTGCACCGTGTACATACCTCATTGAAATCGAATTGAATGCCTCCTAATAGATTCAGCTGGTTCAGACGCATGCGTCATACTTCAGTGTGGGAGGTATTAATCTTGAACTAATGTATTACATACATTCAAATATGTTAGTTGCCTGTTTCATATATCCATAATTAATTTCAATATAATACTAGCATTTCTCTCCGGCGTTGCGCGGGTGATTTCTGAATCTTTAAAACGGTGCTACCTACCGGGTTCAATTATAAATCTAAACCATCGAGAAACCCACTTAAATACACAAAAATTTTCATCAAAAACGGTCCAGTTGTTTACCGACCGTTCAGTGACAAACACACGTACAGAAGAATTATGGATGTAAAGATTATGTTTAGGCTGCGGCGCTGCTGGACATCGGGTTCGAATCCAACCAACGAAGCATTACTTTCTTAATCCTGGTCACGACATTATCTTGCAAACCACTCTTCTCTTACCACACAATTTCTCACCCTGTCAAAAAATTATTATATACAAATATTGAACTTAAGATGTCCGATATTAATGAAATTATAAAGGATATATGTATCAAAGACTTGACTGACTAAAATAATTATAGCATACATACAACGCAATCGTATATGTGATTGAAAATTCCAGAAAAATATGCATGCTTTTCGATAGACGGTGGAACATATTAATCATTTTATCCTAAATGTAAAATTTCCGAATCGGCGAGCAACAGCATCAAACGTGTGAGAGGTCTCGTACTACGATCTTAAAAGCGCCCGCTTAGAGTGACGATTAAACAATATCGTACATACAACAGGAGTGTCATATGTTCAGGAGTAGATTTTATGAGCAGTTCATCAAAGGTGACAATCAAGGTATAGTGTAAACACATGTGTTTTTTATTTTAATAGGGTAGGGTGACAAACGAGCACACAGTCTACCTCATGGTAAGTGGATGCTGTGGCCCATAGACATCTACATGTATCCTCTATGACGAATCAAAATGCAGATGCGTTGTCACCCGTGAGGTCTAAGATGGAATGCCTTGCTTCCGGTAAAATTGGTCTCCGGTTCTCTACACACGGTTCCATATGAAACACACTAACATTGAGCTACTATTTTACGCTGGTATTCTGTAAGTACGTGGTTCTTCCCCGGTCGAGCTGACTCATTCGTACTACAAGTATACTGTTAATACTGCTGTAGCATGGCTCTACCACGTACAATGTTTATATATTTATATGGTTTGAGCATACACATATTATTATTTAAGTAAAGTTACTTTAAGTAAAGTTAGAATAAACATATTATGGTTGTTACCTAGAACTTGTAATATTCCTTTGACCACTTGAAAGGATTTTAGCTCACGGCCTTGCAGAAATGAAGTCCTGAGTCAGATGAAGCTGTAAGAGCCGCATAGGTTCTCACAGCTTCGTCCAACAGCACCTACATCTTGAATATAGACTTGAAAGGGTAATACAAATTAAACTTTTAATAACAAGTTCAAACCGACTGCACAAAACTACAACTTGTCCACATAATAACGAAGTCGAGGCTGATTCTTCGATACACTAATGACTTAGCTTCGACTTCAGAAGCGAAATTGGAATTTTTTTTCGGTTACGAATTATGTGTCTGTGCATAAATTTTGTAAAGACTGGTAATTTTTTATATTTCTTATATTTACTCCAACACAGCACATTTAAATAAAACTAGTCTAATGTACAGTCTGTAAACACGTACAAGATCGCCCCCTTCACTACATCATATTTGATAGACCAGAAATGCTCTTTAAAGAACACCGATTCCTTCCAAGGATTCGCGAGGCCATTGAAATCAAAAAACATTCCGATTTTAATCGATAACATGGCTGGGTGCTACCATCTGCTTGGGATCCTATAATTAATAAAATGAAATCTCAACCCAAGCGTACTGCAAGACTTAAAGATACTGTAAGTTCATACTGCGTAGATAGGAACAAAAATTAATGATTTTAACTGGAGGCAGCCGTGTTTAACAATGACATTGGGACGTTGAACACCTGAGTGCCTCCCGTGACCATCGGTGCTGTAAAGTGCTCGAAACATTGGCGATATAAAATAAGTTAATATACGCGGTAATATCTGTAAAAACTTGTTTTAAAACATGATTTAGAATTTAAACCTATATGTAGATCCCTTCTCCTAACCCTATTTAAACAACACAACCATTCAAAGCTTAGTTCGAGAGGTTATAGGGATAATCAGTAGCAACACTGCTAGTATTCTTCTTTGTAATTAATAAATGCATCAACGTTAGCTCGATATATATTATTTGACTTTTTAAGGAAGTCACCCATTGATAACAACAATTAACATTTGTTCTATTTACGTGGTGATTCACCACAAAGCACTATTTTAGGTCCTCTACTGTTTTGCTAGCCATCATTTGCATTACTTTCGTATAATGTTTTAATGGCGTGTTGAAAATGAGAGGACATAAATAAATTTTATTTACGCGCATTGGTGGACAGTTGCGTAGGCAACAGGTCCGTCGAAGCGCCTCGTAGTTTGTTTTGATTTAGTACGGTGACGTAGGAGCGTGGTTCGAGTTATAATGTCCACGGTTGATTTTATTTATATATATATTTTTTTTATCGAATGAGGTTGACAAACGCACAAAGCTCTCACAGAATACCGGCGTAAAATAGCAGCTTGATGCTGCTGTGTTTCTGGAAACTTGAAAAAAAGCTTTCCATATTAGTCCTTACGGCTGACAACGCATCTGCATTTTGATTCGCGTACGAGGATAGATGTAGATGTCTATGGGCCACGGTAACCACTTGCCATCAGGTGGACCCTAGAGTGAATCTATACACGGTTCTCGTGACAGTAAACCCTTTAATACTACCGCTGTGACTGTGTGGACTTTACTTCGTTACTTAAAAAGTAAAAAAATTGATATGCTTAATAAATAACTACTCGCTAGAAAGGTATAAAGAAATCTTAAATTAACAATTTTCGTCGGAGTTTTATCTCGATACAAACTACAGGGACGCTGCAACCGGTTCGAGTTGCCGCCGGTTCTGAACGTGGGCGACGACGGCGACATTCCCGAAATAGTCCAAGATTATCAATTGACCGTAATTGTGTTGAGGAACGGATCCTTTTTTAGGAATCATGAAGTCATGTCATAACTTAATGCTTCTTTCAATATTTTGTTTGTGTGCTGTAATTACACTTAAATTAATTATCTTACTAAACTAATTAAATTACTTAAATTAATTTAAATTATATGCATTTAAATTATTGGTAGATATCCATAAAAATCAAGCAACCTAAAGTAAGCCTTTACGGATTAAGAACCCCATCTAACAAAGATAAAACTAAAAATATAAAATAAAGATAAATTTAAAAGTAAGAAACACTTTACTGATAGTAATCAACATTAGGAATGTAAAGTCTACCATTTATTACCTTATATTGGGCGTAGATTGAACATTAAAAAATAAATAACGGTTTCAAAAGGGCTTAGTTAATAAATATTACGTTTCGTACAAAAATATGGGATTAATAAAACAAAAGATCAGAGTAAGTCAAAATGATGCAGTGGCCTAGAAATAAACACGGAAATGTTAAGCAAAATCCCGCGATCAATATAACTTGACCCGTGAAAATGGTGCTGATTACTCTTCAGAGGTCTATACCGGAAAGGCTGAGGGAGGAGGGAAAGGTCTTCGAGGAATGGACGTTAAGGTAAACTGCGCACCATTATATCGTGCCCCTTGTTGTGATGCCATGATAAGAATTTGCACGACTCTTGCAGTGATTGTTACAAAATTCAGCGCTGCAGCGCTTAAAGATTTATCCGTCTGTATATTTGGTATAAGATGGATAATAAGCTCTCATTAAATCTTATTATGCATAATTATTTAACGAATCGTATATATAGGCCTCAAGTGGTGGGAATTTTTTTATAGAATAGGGGTGACAAACGAGCTCGTAGTTCACCGAAAGGCATGGTAAACTGATGGTAAGGGGAAGCCATGGCCCATAAACATCAACATTTATCCTCAATTAAGAATGACAATGCAATTCTCACCCTTGAGAAATAAAAGAAATGCCTCATTTCCAGAAAAAGGGTCTTCGGTTCTCTATCTCCGCTGTTGCTCTACACAAGTTCATTCGTTTCCTAACTGTTAAACTCTCTTTAAACTGTGCTATGACAGACCCTTATTACTCGAAACGATCCATTCCCTCATCATCCTCAGGAGTGACAACGCAAACTCGTTTCCAGTAAAAGAGGACTCCGGTTCCCTACACTCATCATATGAAACATTACAGCATAGAGCTGCTATTTTACGCTGCTATACTGTGAGAGTGTGGTCCTTCCTATTCGTGCTACAACCGTAATATAGCTACAGCATTACTCTACCAAGTAAGCCTAATTAACTTATACGTAGCTAATTAACCATTTGTACCTAATTAACTTTGTTGAAGTAACAACGCAGGGTGCGTAGTTAAGTAATTAGTTATACCGCGGATTTATTTTATTATGTATAGAAGGTTGTCGAAACGATTTTACAATACATAACCGTCGATAAAAATGAATATTGTGATTTCTCATATTTGAGCGAAAACTACATATTGAATGAAACTAGGTTTTTTACGGATTTTATCGCGTTTAATTAACTTATTTTAAATTCCTGACGTTCCAAAAAGTTTGCAGCAACTATGTTCACTGGGGGATTGACATGTTCAACGCCCTAATGTTATAATTAACCACAGCTACCTTCAGTTTGATATTATTATAGATCTGATCAAAAATTAGTAACACCTAATCTGTATACCTCACCCACACTTCAGTCCTTCCCGTGACAGTGGGTGCTGCAAAGTACTCGAAACGTCGATAATGTAACAATAAGTTGATTGAACGTGATAAAATTCGTAAAAAAACTTGTTTCATACAAAATAACTTTTTTTTTATAATAACGCTATGAAAAAATCGCAATTAATGCGATATTGACTCTTGCCGACGAAACTCTGCGCGGAATATTAAACAGTAATATGATATCAGACGTAATTCTTTGACTGACTTCTCTCGAAAACTTCAACACGTACTGCTGAACCAACAAAACTATTATTGAACAGTTTCTGCTTGAGCCATAATTTTAGATGGAACTTTCTTATTAAGAGAAATAAACAATGCACGATTCCATTATAAGAAGAATAATTTCTGCTTTATATGACTATTTTAGTTTGCCTATCAACTGCATTATTGTTGCAGCACAATACCACGGTCAGGGAATGATCACTTTTGCCAGCTTATAATATTTAGAGATAGGCCGAATATTCGTTTTATATTCGGTATTCGGCATATTCGGCAGCTTTACCGAATATTCATATTCGACCGAATATTCGGCTAAATCACCGAACATCCGTTTTCATAGTGTCCAATGTATTGAAATTGAAATATACGAATTGAGTAATGCGATGTCTTTTACTGTTGAAAGAATATTTTATTTATGGGTTAAATCTACTTACTCTAGACTGCCTGAAATGCATAAACTTATACATAATTATGTTTTTGAGGCACTGTAGATTTATTTCCGATTATGGCAAATAGTAACTTGATAAAATATTTTTTGAATCAAACGAAGAAGTTTTTTTGATTCCCAAAACATTTTATTAAGTTTTATTACGTTACATCAATACATTTCACTTTACTTTGGTCGTCAGTTTCTCTAAAATAAGTTCAAATAGTAAATCTCCTGCCGCTCATTTTTATCATAATACTATCAATTTTCACTAAGAATAAAACAACGAAATATCTTTTTATCACAAGAATAGTCAAAACATAACCATGTGCCGGCAATTTGCTCAGTACTAGATGATGCAATAACTGTAAAGTGTGGTGGGCAGCGAGAGGCAGGGTCCGGCGCTAATCCCGCGCACTTTACGGTAACAAGTTTCGACATAAATTGGTTGGGTCCCGAGGTTATCCTGCCGAAAAATTTTCGGCCGAATATTCGGTTCGGTAAAAATTTTACCGAACATGCGGCCGAATATTCCGTATTCGGTGAAATCCATATTCGGCCCATCCCTATAATATTAGCAAAATGCTATTATGTTTATTTTATAGATAATTAGCCGTTCCCGCTTAGTGGTAGCGTAAGAGAACACACTATATTATCATCATCAGTATCATCATCATCACAACCCTTCACAAGTCCATTGATGAACACACAAGGCCGCCCTCTCAGGAATGCCACAAAGCAAGGCCCTGAGCACTTTAAACGAAATATATACCAACGCACTATAAACAGATGAAAATGAAAACATAAAATGTGTAGCAGCATCTTCTTCTTAATATAGATAATAAAAAATCTGTGGGCCAACCCGAATACCAAATGTGGCAACTGTGGCAAATATCCCTCCCATATAAGGAAATCTATAAGGAGGTATATGTTCGGCAGTGGACCTTTGATAAGCTAACATAAATGAATGAATAGTGTTTTATATGGTGGGTGAAAAGAATTGAAGACCTCTTTTTTGGTATAGGGACATTCCATCTTTGTTCTCAGGGGTGACGTATCTGCATTTTGATTCTTAGCCGTGGGTAAATATAGTTGTCTATAGGATACAGCACCCACTTACCTTTAGGTTGACTTTGTGCTCTGTCACCCATACTCTATAAAAAAGTTGAAATACCCATCATCTGCTACGTATATAATTTCATTCCTTGTAAACTCTATATTTATATAACAGACAAAGACACTAGTTTCTGTGCTTTAAGTCTGTATTACCTCGTTGTAGTGAAAGTGTAAAATATCATACAGAAGCGAGAAGTTTTGCAATAAAATGTTATGTAAATTGACGGCTAAAACGTGCCAACAACATTGTAAACTTAGTGTTAACTGGCGTTTAATTTGCAATATGGATTTACAAAGACTTCTTGTACATATGGTATAGTTATCTCACGGCCTCATTGGTCTAGTGGTCATAAACGGAATTACTGGTTATGGGTTTGAATCCTGGGTCAATCCAAAATAAAATACTGGGTTTTTATGTCAAGAAATTCTCATTAGCAACCCGGAGTTAGGAAGTTGACGGTGTTTCATCTCTCGTACCTCGGAAAGCTCTTAAGCTGTTGTCCTGCGGACTATGAGAGGGTGCACTATAATAATGTCCTGTGGCCTATGGCTCGTGTCCGGTGAGACTGGATGCTGTGACCGGAATTCGATTTGGCGGACATTATGGTTGCCTAAGGTATGGTTTCAGTAGAGAGCATTATGCGGGAAGTACAGCGTGGCTTTATGAGACATGGACATATTGGTATTGAAGTAACCTGATGGTGGCCTTTTCTAGGAGACTTTCTACTGAGGCTTTTCCTTTGCGTTAACATTAGGATTTAACGTATTGAGCTATCATTTTCTTTCCTTAGTTTTTCATAGTAATATAAAGGTAACAAAAAGTTAACAGCCTACTTAGTACTAAGAATATGTTAGTAGAGGTGGAGATTATCACAATAAAGTGTATTTATGATAAAAATATGGCGAAGATGGCAGCTCACAGTCAATAGAGGACTACGATTGTGCTTTTATTTATTGTGATAGTCGTATCTCAAACTTTCCTCAAACTACGAACGCGGTAGAGCCATGCTGCGGTATCATTCCATGTGTTTCATATAGAGGGTTTAGAGAACCGGAAATCCTTTTTATTGGATATTCGGCATTCCATGTTAGTCCTCAGGAGTGACAGCGCATCTGCATTTGGATTCTTAATTGAAGATAGATGCAAATGTCTATGAGCCACAGTATTCACTAACCATCGGGTGGGCTTTGTGCTTGCTTGTCACACTTATTTTATTTAAAAAAAAAACTAACTTTTAGCACACAGAGTGATCATAGAAATAGTATTCGAGTTTGTAGAGGGAACTGTCTAAGCTATAACATTTAATCTTACGAGAGATTTACTCAGATTTAATTAGACTTTAATAAGAATTAGACTTGGCTATATTATTTAGGCACATAATATTTTAATGGGATAAAGTTTGATGGAATATACGTGGCATAGTCGCATTGTAATCAGATATTTGTTCAAAGTCGTAATCGGAAGAAATGAATCTAGGGCTCTACCTAGATTCATTTCTTCCGATTAAGACTCCTCACTTAATACGACTATATAGCGCCACTACTCCGCACAGTTACGAGTACGTTTTATATATGTACAGAAAAACAATGACTCAATTACTAAAAGTTAAGCATACCGCTCAGACTGACGTCCGGGATATCATCGGAATAGTGTCGGATAAGACTTGCTCTTGGATCGTTACTCACACTTGCG
>DWHP01004075.1:0-12866 GCA_018247895.1 Parnassius honrathi
TCACGATGTTTTCCTTCACCGCCGAGCACGTGGTAAGTCAGCACTTAAAATTGCAATTAACAATTTCATTGGTGCCGACGGGGATCGAATCCGGGTTACTCGCGTTCTGTTATATTTACAGCGAGTGTTAACCATCTGAGCTACCACGGCTCTAACGGCTCACGGCTTAATTAAAAACTTGGAATAAATTGTAAAAGTTTATAAGCGAATGCTGGTAAGCAATGGTGAGCGGTATATGTACATCTTACGGTTAAAGCCGAAGTGAGGATACACCTAGATTTAGCCGGCTACAACTTGGTGTAGGTGATATAAATTAGACAAATGTTCTCTTCGCAAATAACATGATACGTGCTTTATTATTTTTGACAAATGGTACACCTATATAAAAAGAGCCTGTACGTTTTAAATTTTTAAAGCTCACTTGCTACGATTTGACGACGCGGTAAGCGCAATGAGTGACATTGGGTATATAAGTGTTTTAATGGGCTTCAAATAATTATTCCGAGTTAGGATGTTCGTCCATGTACAATTTATGTATGTGAAATACATCCACGATGCAGGAAAAAGTCTTTGTGTAAGTTAAGGGTAACTTCTTAAGCAAAAAATAAATTAATCCAGATGTAGAATAAGTCTTTGTCACCCTAATGCCTTGTGACGTAGCAAAAGTGAAATGAAAGACAGCAAACAAAGCTGTGATTCAAATTTGTAGCAGTGTTACCATTTCGAATTTTCTTCCCCTTTTTAAGAGAAATGACAGCATTTATATTTCATAACAGGTTAGTACTATGTTTTTGTTGTATACTTCATTATTGTGATATTGTTTTTGGTTCTTACTTATTTAAAAAAAAACTGCGAAGAATGTACACAGAGTGCAGGACGCATGTAAGCGTTTTTGTTTTAATATACTCAAAAGGGATAGGGTTGCACCTTAATATTTAGTCCGTAATGGCATTTTAAATATGTCTAATCTGTATATCAAAATATGCCTGACTTCTGCACACACTGTATCAAACGGCGTGTGCTAGACTATTTGTATGACAAGATAGCGGTTGAAATAAAGTTTGCTCTAAAGTCCGAAAAATAATGTCATCGGCTTCCACTACCCGGGATGGACTCACTCCTACTCGTTGGAGCCAGAGCATGTTTTAAATTTGTCACTACTAATTACAAAAAATAAAATTTGGAACGACTTGCTACGACCAGTTAGGACATTAGTGAACGTTATTTATTTATTTATTGCTTTAGTTTTTTTTTCTATCTATTTATTGTTAGTTTTATTTTAAGACACGTGTATTTCATCAGTTGCCTAAGAACCTAAGGCCTACCTAAGGCTATGTGAATAGCAGGAATAACGGGTTTCCCGTTACAACTGAGTTACAAACCGTTTCATCACAATTAATTATTAATTATTAATATTAAATAATATATTTGAAATATTTGGATGTGTGGACAAAATTTTCAAATGGAGCAAAAAGATTTGAATGATATGCCAAGCTATACTGTGACGAAAAAACGGCATGGATAATGTAGTGTGTGATGCATACACTTCATATGGAATTCCATTGCGGAATTCTGAAACTAGGTTAGGCTATCGTAGGTGTGTGACGTGTACTTGATTTCATATGGGCTTGCTACGTTCAGAATCCCGATTCAGAATTCCGAAACCGAATCCCGAAACGGAATTACGTATGTATGTGGCAAACCTAAGAAATATTTCTGTGAACGTGTTAATATTGTTTTAATGGACCGGTACAGTAGCAGATATTTTCGATAGGTATGACCGCTTCGCATGATTTTTATTTACAGAATTAGGGTGATAAACGACCACACAGTCCGTCTGATAGTAAGTGGATGCTGTGGTCCATAATATATCTGTAGATTAACGCACTCAGAAGAGTCGCCCCTGAGAACTAAGATGAAATACCTCCTTACCAGTAAAAGCAGTCCCCGGTTCTTTTTAGTCACCGTACTAATTGATTGAAACCACGTGAAACTTGGCATCGCTCTCATTTTTTTAAATAGAATATGGGTGACTAACGAGCCCACAGTCAGTCTGATAGTAAGTGGATGCTGTGGTCCACAATATATCTATAGACTAACGCCCTCAGAAGAGTCACGCCTGAGAATTAAGATGAAATACCTCCTTACCAGTAAAAGGAATCTCCAGCTCTCTTTAGTCACCATATTAATTGATTGAAACCACGTGAAACTTGGCATCGCTCTCTTTTTCTTAACGGAATATAGGTGACAAACGAGCACACAGTCCCTCTGATAGTAAGTGGATGATGGGGCCCATAGATTTTTCCTCGATTAAGATTCAAAATGCGTTGCGTTGTCATTCATCCCTGAGAACTAAAATGGAATACCTCGTTTCCAGTAAAAGTGAACATCTCTATACTCATCATACGAAACACAGTAGCATTAACTCTTGTTTCACACCGGTATTCTGTGAGAGCGTGGTCCTACCCCAGTCGATCTGACCCATTCGTTCTACAACTATAATATAGCTGAAGCGTGGCTCTACCACATTACTTTCCTCTCTGCCGTTTTACCGATATATCCTACCTTAGGCTACCCTTTGATTGGGATATATCCGTTTATTTAATTTCGTTTTAATGTCTCAATAACCAATTCAAATACATACAAAAACTTGAACCAAAATCGATCGAGCTGTTGCTTAGTTTTAGCGAGACTTAAAAACAGAAATTGATTTTATATCTTATAGAGATTATTCTTTTGTATTTATAATATGTTAAAAAAAGTTAGTTGAAGTTAAAGCCTATATACGTCCCACTGCTGGGCACAAGCCTCCTCTCATTTCTGAGAGGGTTTTAGGTCAAAGAAAATGTCCGCCACGCTGCAATGCGTGTTGGCGAACTTCACATGTGTTACAATTTTTTTTCTCATTTTTCAGATATACAGGTTTCCACACGATGTTTTCTTTCACCGCCGAGCACGTGGTAAATCAAAAAAATTGCAATTAAGAATTTTGTTGGTGCCGGCGGGAATCGAGCCCGGTTTGCTCGCGTACTGTGAAATTTACAGCGAGGGCTAACCATCTGAGCTACCACGGCTCATATATATTAGATTCATTCATATATTAGAGCATATGTAACTTCATAATATGATATTAAATTTCATTCAAAAATATAAATTTACTGTATGGCAGCACTGCTGTTACGTTTTGCGATATTCATTTGTATTCAGTATAATATAACGGCAATTGGCAAGCTCCTCGCGGGGTTTTTACACAGCATTGATCTCGGTAGGTTTTTACGCGGGAAATGCTCGAGTTTATTTAATCAGTTCCTTTATTTTTTGTGTTCGTGACCCTTACGGTTTGCTTATTTTTTTATAGCATTGGGTGACAAACTAGCGCACTGTCCACCTGATGGTAAGTGGCCCATAGACATCCACATTTATCCTCAATTAAGAATCAAAATGCAAGTACGTTGTCACTCCTGAGGACCAGAATGGAATGCCTCGATTCCAGTAAAAAGTGTCTCTGGATCTCTACAGTCTACACTCACCATACGAAATACAGCACCATTACGTTGCTATTTTACGCCGGTATTCTGCGGGAGCATGGTCCCGCCCCGGTTAAGCCAACCCATTCGTTCTACAACTATAATATAGCTGCAGCGTGGCTCTACCACGAACTAATTTTTACGTTTATATTGAATGTATTTGATAGCATCTATTATGATTACGACTGAAATTTTGAACCTAACATGCTATGCAACACCTACTATGCACTATTTGGTTATATACAAGTAACTAACTGGAGTTACCATATATCAGGCATTTACCGCATTTGACTAGCATTTTAAGACTTGCACAGGTGTGTTTTTTCCTGAGACTTTGAATAATAATATTTTCAATCATCATTACAACCTTTCATTAGTCGACTTGTGAACGTAGGCCTCCCCTAATAAATGCTACAAAACGCGGTCCTGAACCACCTGTATAACTCCTGCATTTTTTTTATATGTAGAATTAGTGTGGCAAGCCAGTATACGGTCCACCTGATGGTCATCCTCAATTACGAATCAAAATGCTGATGTGTTGCCACCGCAGACGGTTAAGATGGAATGTCTCGTTTCCGGTAAAAATGGTCTCCGCTTCTCTACATTCACCATACGAACACACAGAAGTGTTGAGCTGCTATTTTACGCTGGTATTCTTTGGGAGTGGGGTCCTCCCCCGGTCAAGCCGACATATTTGTGATACAACCATAAGATAGCTGGAGCATGACTCAGTTAAAAAGTCTTACCATTACCAGGTCGTCACACCATCTAGTGGGGCGAAGGTCGCCCTAAACTCCTAGCATAGCCGTCTTCATAGCTGGCTGCGATTTGAATTTGCTGCCATACGGATAGCTCGGAGGAGAGGACCACGTATTAGATCCATAATGTGTCAACACCGATTGTACATTCTTGTTTTAAATTTTTAGAGAATTCGTGGTGACAAAATACGTTGCATCCTTCCGAACGCTGTCCAGTCGAATTGGATTCGTCGATTGAATTTTTGATTTATGTTGTACTTACCTAGTCGAATAATGCGTTCTTTCTTTGTAGTAGCAACGGAAAGGTTATGGTGATCACCAGCAGCGTATACGAGGATCCCGTGATTCGGAGCGCTACCGAGGTCTCTCACGACCCACACCACCAGCTCTCTCGTAGAACTCTCACGATGTCTTGAATTCACTTTCTCATGTCATCGTTCTCCTCTGGGGTCACATTACTAAATAGTTGGGTACCCCACTGTGGATTTTTAAATCTAATATGCTTGTTATGAAATTATCCCGAATTTTATTAAGGTAACTAAAACTACGCAGTTCTAAGGTTTTATCAAGTAATGGGTGAAAAATGGGCCTTGACGTGTACTTTGAAATTTATGGGGAACGCTCAAAATTCAAACTTAGGATTAATTTGGGGAAATTCACCTCTATCTTATCTCTTATCCATACTTCAGTGTGCGGAAATCAATCTGTGAAAGCACTACGTAAACCATATTATCTATATAAACTCTGATAGTCAAGCAGTACTGCTAGCGTTGAGATCAAACTTAGTGAACTCGAAGCTAGTTGGAGAGAACGCGAACTGTCTAAACGCCCCGGGGTATAACAACAGAGTTGTCTTATGATGGGTTCCGTGTCATGAGGGTATTGTAGACATTGACTTGCCGACAAGCTCGCACGGGAGGGCTCAAAAAGTACACAGTTTGGACCCGAGACATTTTTTGGAATCTCGAAAAGCCTAGCCCGATTTACCCTTAAAACTTTTTATCACAATAAATCATTTAAAATCTGGATTGATACACCAGACTAAAACAATTTAAAATAAGGTTTATTAAGGAGAAGTAATACAAAAAAACACGAAATTACAAGGTTTCCTTATTGAAATTATATATTTCCCGTTACTTGCTTGAAATAACAATAACTTGGTAAACATAGTTCGTTTTTTCTACTACAATAAGCTCTAGGCAAATTTTAGATGACTTATTTATTTATTTCGTAATAATGCTCGCTCCCGATGCATGTTTAGGCCAAAACTCTGAGAGACATGATTTGGGAGCTCTAATTTGTAGATTTATCTCACAAATATCCTATACTTTAATAATGATAAAATACATTTTCGTTATATGCCTTTCATGTAAGGAAAAGAATCGACATAATTCAATTAACGACCGAAAAAGCTTCGATGCAAGCCCCAATATCTCCGAAGTTCTACATCATTTTGACGGAAAATTTATGCCAAAATAATAATCAACTTTTGCTTAAACTATACTATGATCTTTACTTTTTAAATTGTTACTACTATTTTTAACTAATTTAATAAAACTAGATACCATATAATTCACCGCGCCTACCATCTGAATTTACGACCGCGCGAGCGGTTGTCGAGGTTGGACAAGTAATCTTGTGTGGTTCGTGAACCATGAACGATTAGGAAACGTATCTTGGCACTGTACCAAAAGAAACGTTTCCGAATGCTGATTGTTAATCGGTGTAACAGCTCTTTTCGTACACCTACACTCGCAAGACGTTAATACCAAGCGTAAACGTAACTCGAGAATCGGTCAGTAGCCAATCAAGGACAAGAGCACAAACTAATAAGAAGTACTAGCGTAGACAGGAGCCAATGAATGCCTCTCTAATTTAGTCAGTAACTGACTGTGTTAACCATTCCACATAGTTAAATACAATTAATACTAATAGAACGAACTAGTTTACTGTACAAGATGAACTAATACGGAGCAATCTTAAAAATGACCAAGCAAGCACAAGACTATGGACCTGTATCATTTGATTTCTCTCCGTCTCTATTTTATCGTAGTGTGCGTGGATTGTCGTTATATGCGCCGCTATAGAAATAGAACTCAACTACGATCGCAGTTTTTGATCGTTGGAAGTATTTACTTTCGTATAGTATATTTCAATTAGTATAAAGTTCGGATATTATTATTATACCAGATAGTTAACTCATTATAGTTGTTTTGATTGTAGCTGAACTTTCCTATATAATGGGGAAAACTAATACAAGTATCAATGTATCATTAAACGTAAAAAAAGAAATGTCCTATCTCTGAAGTAATAATAATGGAGAATAAAATTGTCTGCATGCTTGCGATACGGACTGGCTCGGATTATGCCGTTAAAGTTCCAAAAATCAACAAAGACTGCAAATTTTGGATTTTGAATATGTTACCCAAGTTACAAGCGTTTTATAAAAAGTGTGTACCGCCTGAAATTATTGATTCGAGATAAGTTCGGTCAATGCCGTTGCGACAAATATTTTTATAATAAAAAAATGAGGTAATTGACTGTAAATACCGAGTAAAATATTAGTTACAGTTGGTTATTTTATTTATTAAAACCGGTTGCAACCGTACTATTTATTTGTTTGTACCACTGTGCTACCGTTAGTAGATATAATCGATTATGAACCAACATCGGTTAACAATCGATTACCGCGATAAAATTGAAATATTTATGTGTACTTATTTCAACATTAAGGTTCATAAATAATCAAAAATATATCAAATAGATTATAATAAATTAATCAGATAACATAAAAATACACACCAAAAATTTTCCATCCACTGAACTCCATCCCAAGAACGTCCTAAGAACTTAGGATGGGGTTGAGTATAATGGAAGATCAAGATCGCTTAGTCACTATACTCACAGTATCATAGTGCGAGCGAGTGAATAGATATGAAATAAAATATCGCTCGCCTAGGTCATCGCCCGCTCGGTGCGAAAAATACCTAAATTAGCGTAACGCCGAAATTTAAGAGGGCTCTTAATTTTTCTCTTAAGAGTAAACTGCGTATTCTAGCGAGAACCCCGACTGGACACTGTTGTCTTAAAAAGCACATGTACATACTGGGGCTAAGCAACTCAAAGATGTGTCGGTTCTGTTCCTTAACGGAAGAAAGACCTCTGCGGTACCTAACTGATTGCGGAGTGTGGACTCTTAAGTGCGCAAACGTAACACTCATATGGGAAACTATGTACTTCGCGCGGAAGATACGTAATAGAGCCATGCTGCAGTTATATTAGTAGTATAGTTGTAGCACGAATGGGTCGGCTCGACCGGGGAAGGACCACGCTCTCACAGAATACCAGCGTCAAATAGTAGCTTAATGCTGCTGTGTATCGTATGGTGAGTGTGGAGAACCGGAGAACCTTTTTACTGGAAACGAGGCATTCCGTCTTAGTCCTCAAGGGTGACAACGCATCTGCATTTTAATTCGTGATCGAGGGTAGATATAGATGCCTATGGGCCACAGCAACCACTTACCATCAGGTGGACCGTGGCTCGTTTGTCACCCTATCCTATATAAAAAAGAAGAAGTGAGGTTTCTCACAGCTAAGCAACTCCTGTTCATTGCGATCACGATAGATCATATGAGTCGCAGTGATACTGGTTTTTCTAAACCTGCATAGCTAGCAACAAAAATAAAAAATAATAATGTTTAGTGATCCTCCTATACTTAAAGAAAACTGAAGTGAGAAACGAACTTAGAGTCCACCTGATGGTGTGCGGCTATGCAGTACACGGACACCTGGTAGCTAACTTCAAATAAGGAAGTAAAGTAAAAAGTAAATTTACAGCCTATATACGTCCCACTGCTGGGCACAGGCCTCTCCTGATTTCTAAGAGGGTTTTAGGGCGAGGAAGTGTCCGCCGCGCTGTCCCAATGTGTGTTGGCGAAGCACGTGGTAAATCAGTACTTGAAATTGAAATTAACGATTTCATTGGTGCCAGCGGGGATCGAACCCAGTTTGATCGCAATGTGAAATTTACAGCGAGTGCTAACCATCTGAGCTACCACGGCTCTATAAATAAGGAAGGCTACAGGTGAATTGCCACCTCCGAGGACCAAGATTTCCATCTTAGTCCTCGAATGACTCTACCACGATAGAACCACGCTCTCCTGTTTAGTAAGAAGGTGCAATTTTTTTTAAAGGCGGTGGAGCCACCTACCTACATTTTTAATTCACTGTTGTATATGTATTTACACAAATATCACTATTGTGCGTATTACATCTGTATATGTCTTTACATCAATATCACTATTGTGCGTATTACATTTGCATTACGAACGGATAGGCTCGGCCGAAGAATAATTCCCCGCGCACAAAATGTTTTTGTTGTACAATTGGTAAGTGACCGGAACCGGAGATTATTTTTATTTGTAACGGGGCATTCTATCATAGCCCGCTGTAGAGATAAGGCATCAGTATCTTGGTTTTTATTTATATTTTATGAATCGCTTACAGAGACAGTACAACTTAACATCTAAGTCTTACAACATCGACATCTTTTCTGGCAAGCCGATGAAATTTAGTCGCATGATCGGTCAGTTTCTCGAGTCAATGATGTTTGTTGGATTCAACCTATTGTTTGATTTTTAACATAAAAAAGAGTAAGTAATTTAAGCTTTATTTGCATAGTCCACATTTGCGTGCCCTGGCAGCCTATAATTAAGATGACACTTATCTTTAGTTTGATATTCATGTTACTTTAAATTCTATGTATTAGTGCACGTCTTGTTGGATGTCCTTTGAAGTAAATAAATAAATTTTAAATGGAGGATAAATATTAGTGTCTATGAGCCACAACACTCAATTACCACTAGGCTGATGTGTGCGATATGCGCTGTAATGGTGTGCTTGTTTGTCGCTATTATTTATATTAAAAACTTTCTTTCCGCCTTGGCTTCGCACGGGTGATGCCCGGATCTCGACAACTACTCCACCTACCGGGTTCAATTTCCTACTCAAACACACACAAAGTTTTTAATTGAAATCGATCGAGCCAGTTTAGATTTTCAGCAAGACTAACGGACTGCGATTGAATTTTATATTAGAGATACGAAAGACTCATCGGGTCTCCGCGTCCAATATTTCAGACAGGCGTTGGAGAGCGCAGCGCTTATCAAAAAATAATACTTTCCGTCGCCTGAGCACTGCTAGCAGAGAAGGTGGCACTTAAGAAAATGCTGGTATACATCCTCTTACCGAGCATAACCAAAGTCCACTGCTGCACATAGGCCTCCTCATAGATTGCCTTACGTGGGGTAGTTGCCATAGTTGCCACGCTTGGCAGGTGGATTGCCAACCGCAGATTTTTTTAGTTGTTATTAGAAAGACATTGCTGCCGATCTTCTTGTTTGTTACCATCTGTCGCCTCTTACGACTCTCACGGGACGGTATGAGGTAGTGCATATACGTATACCAGCGTAAAATAGCAGCTTAATACTGCTGTGTCGCGTGTGGTGAGTATAGAGATCCGAAGAGAACTTTTTTACTGGAAACGAGGCATTCCATCTTTGTCCTCAGGGGTGACAACGCATCTGCGTTTTGATTCTTAATGTAGATGTCTATGGGCCACAGCATCTACTTACAATCAGGTAGACTGTGTGCTCGTTTTTCACCCTTATTCTATAAAAAAATATACCGCTACTACACGGTCCACCACAAAATAACACTCAGATGTTTTATATTTTATTGTTATAATTTTGTACAAATAACGGCGTATAATACATGGGACAGGTTTCACATACAAAACTAATGCTAGATCAAGCTATTCGTAGATCTACATTATATTAAAGACAAACTCATTCTAAAACTCCGCCATAAAATGTAGGTAATATTCAGTACTCAATGGCTTGAAATTTTACGTAACACCTTCGATCAATAATAGTACATTATTGATCTAAGCACAACCCAGATAAAAGTGGTGTTTTGTTTATGCAATCTGTATTAAAGTTTATTAAATGGTTATTTATTTTGTCTG
Organism: Parnassius honrathi; assembly: GCA_018247895.1. Lineage (NCBI taxonomy): Eukaryota > Metazoa > Arthropoda > Insecta > Lepidoptera > Papilionidae > Parnassius > Parnassius honrathi. The sequence goes on from DWHP01004075.1 coordinate 10,311, forward strand.
TACCTATATTTCAAATCCATTGACCACTGATAAAACCATAGAATATAAAGAGTAAAAAGTGTGTACTTACTATGAAACGTCTAATTAAATAAAATCTTAAATATCTAAATGCAAACCATCAGTAATTGCGTCACATTTATATCGAATAAATATTGATAAATTAACAGAAATAAAGACTCTTTAAAACTACTCTTGGGAAATATTCTTTAAAAAAAACAATTGCGTCGGGAATAACCGATTATATAGTATGGATAATAATAAAAATAAATTCATAAAAACAATAAAGATATGTCATTATATTATTTGTTATTACACAATAACCAATTTTAAACCCTGTTAAATATTTAATTGACAGAAATTATTGGTGTAAATGAAATCTCAGTGACAGAGGTTCATAAGTTTGGGACGTAAAGGTATAATATGGATTTTTTGTAAAAATGGCCTAAAATCCATATGAAAGTAATTATGAAGGCTGCCCAAATGAAAAAATGTAAATGTAAATTGACAGAACTGCTATTATAAGTTTTGTTAATTCTAATTTTGCGTCTTTACTGACAGAATAACGTGAGGCTATCACTGCCCTAAGCATGAGATTTACTTTTTATCCTAAGAGTGAGGAATAAAGCGAATGTGTATTACAAAACATAGTTTCATTCGCGACCGCCAGGGGCGCTGTTTAAATTTTCATGTAGTTTTATTTGAAAATGATAAGAACCATTGTCAAAACTTGTCAAAACTTATGTTAAGGGTTTCAAGCACTTGTTTGGTTGTAACAAAATTATGAGACAAGTTTTTTAATAAATTACAGGAGTAGCAAACCACTTGTAGTCAAAATTTGACAGCTATAAATGTACAGTAATCAAGCTGATATCTTCTTCAATTTTTAATTAGCCATTACGTGCGTTACATGACTTTGGCAATAGAGCAAAGTACATAAAATAATTTTTTTGTAAATTATTTATTTTTGTCAATTACTACATTTTTTATATTTTAGACAGCGAGTTTTACATTTTGGACAGCCACTTTTTTGCAATTAATTAAGATGACAAGTGATCATATTTTTTTCGATATTGGTTATAGATACTGCATAATATAAGACTTTTCAAACGACTTGTTTACAAAAATCTTTGGTTGGTAGTTTTAAATGGAAAACTTTTTAAATAATTTATTGTTACTTAAGATGTTAGGAAACGTATTATTTGAAATGTATTTCGCCATTATATCAGTAGAATTTGGAAAATGGGAAAATTTCATTTCATTTAAAGTATTTTGTTATCCTACTTGATAGATATAAAATTCTATTACAACTAGAGCGGTGCCTTAATTCTTTGGAACAAACGTTTTTCGTAGCAAAGCAAGTGGTAGGCATAAAATAAATGACAATTTTTAAGGTTGCCAGGTTGTTGGTAACTATCCAAATAATATTAACTTTTTTATTAATTACTAGGACTTTGAATACACACATACATCTTAATTTTGATATTTTTCTACTTTATACATATAAAAGAGGATGTTTGTATTTATGAAATCGTCTAACTCAAAATCTATTTGATCGATCATCATGAAAATTGGTATATGACCTTTTTTACCGTCTGGAAAAAAATAAGGTGCAACATGTGAACGGTGTAAAAACCTATGACACTGATATTTTACAAACAATAAAAACAAAAATTTTGAATTAAATAAATAAATAAAAATCTACCGAAATTCAAATCATATACATCCCACTTTACGAACGGCAATAAAACGATAAATTTAGTAGGCATCTTTGACCTTGTCACTTCGCAAGGCCACAGGCTCAAGGGCAAAGGGCAAAGTAATTTTCCAAAATATTTTTTCAAACGTTTAATTCAAAATTTTTGTTACACATTATATTTTTCCAGACGATATAAATGTCTTCCATATACATATTTTTCAATGGAGGAGGTTTATATTTGTAAACTAAAAAAGAAATTGGAAACAAAATTTAAAAATTTTGATTTTTTTTTCAATCAAGCGCGATTATTAATAAATTAAATTGCATGCGCTAAGATAAATACCGTTGCTGAATATGACCCATTATATTAAATGGCAGAACAACGCCTACGGGCTTCAGTTAGTTTTTATATAAAACTTAATATATCATTTTTAACACTCATACATTTCATCAGAAATATGTAATAAATGAATGAATGACCTTGGACTTAGTTGTCAAAAATAATTTCACTTTGATTTCAAAATGATTTCATTCTTCTCTCCTAGAACTATTCCGAACAGAGGAACCTTATTGTAGTTAAATGAAATTTTAATTTCTTACCTCAAGAATAATATTTCTCACAAACATACCTGGCAACATGTTTACCACTTCATACAAAAGCTCAATTAATACGTATGTCTATAATATTGTATTAGTATCCAAATACAAACTCTAAACCATGTCCGTATGATTTTTTCCATGTACAAACGCTAGGTATACTCAATAATTTATTTATAAACACTCTTGTAACAAATTGCATCTATTCAATTAACTAAATATGTTGGATGAAACGAAAAACGCGTGCAAACCACTCATACAAC
>DWHP01004076.1:0-12866 GCA_018247895.1 Parnassius honrathi
ATTTGACGCTGGTATTCTGTGAGAGTGTGGTCCTTCCCCGGTCGAGCCGACCCATTCGTGCTACAACTATACAATTATTATAGCTGCAGCATGGCTCTACCACGTAAAGGTTTGTTTCCTGCCGTCGCCTCTGAAGACACACATGATACAATATGGAGTAGTCTACCAATTCTACCATTGGCATAGTAGAGTTGGCAGAGTTTAACAGTGGTCTTTGATAATTGAACTACTACTTGCCCAAAAACCATTAATATAGATCTACACAATTTTTTTGTGTAAGTTCTATGCTGATGATATCCTAGGTAAGAGCCAATTTTGAAATATAGAGAATTATACTTTAGTAAAAATATTAAATTGATTTATGTGGTTAAACAATGTTACATCATTAACAGTTTTATTTTCAGCCATGACCTTTTGACTGATTAAATTTAAAATGAACTGAACAGGATTGTGTTTTTTACTTGTACCATCTTCTCTTTCAATTGCAAGGCATTGACAGGCATGAGTGCTTATGCTATGCTATGCTATAAACTCTCATATTTTTTAACACCGCTAGCGCTAAGGTCAGACTTAGTGAACTCAAAGCTAGTTGGAGACCGCGTGAATTATTTAAACACACTGGGATGTAACAACAGGGTCGTCCTTAGATGAACTCGGAGTCACATGGGTATTGTAGGCAATAAACTTGTCGACAAACTAGCATGGGAGGGCTCAAAGAGTACACAATTTGGACTTGAGCCATTTTGCGAAATCTCAAAAAGGCTAGCCCGATTCACCCTTGAAACTTGTTATCACAACAAATCACTTAAGATCTGGACTGACACACCAGGCTTAAAACATTTTAAAACCTTAATCCAGGCTTTTGATCATAAATTTGCTTCAGAAGCAACTCAAGGATGTACCATTTTCGTTCCAATCAATCAATTTAAGATGCATCAATTTAAGAATGTTATCAAGAAGCATTAACACTTTTTGAGGAAAATTATAATCCTTCGACCATTTTCAGAATCAAATTTTTCAATCAGAATCAAAACAATACCCTATGCGTCGAGCACAATAGTGGTGGGGCATACAAGTTATAACTTGTTCAATCATGCATTAGCAAAGATTGTCAAAAAATATTCAATAATAAATAATAGACCATGTCGGATAACAGGGGGTGCCAGATTAGACAGGAGCCAGATTAGCAGGGGTCCACTGTATAGATCTATTAGGTCACAGTGATACTGGTCTCTTTTCGTAGACCTGCATAGCTGCTGCACATAATTTTAAAAAAAAAGAGTGACAAGGCAAATTTACGTTGCAGAAGTGGACAGAAGAGTCGGAAAGGCATGCCTAAGAGTCGGAAAGGGTGACAGATGTGAGTGTATATGAGTATTTCTGACTTTATAGATAAGATAGGTTGAATACGTACTAATACCAAATCAGCACACCCAACTCCACATAGTATTATCTTCCCTACCTCTAGAGTATTTTTGTAATACCGTAGGCGAGGAGTGAGCAACTTTGGGGTTATCCCTGTGTAAAGTCAAGTTATTATTTTACAAAAAAAATCATTACTCAAAAAATATAGTTTTCCACAAGTGGGCAAGGGCAGGGGGTTCACCCCCCCCCCCGTCGCAAGTAACAGATGTCTATAATTTAACCAGTGTAAGGTCTAGTACACAATACTAGAACAGACACCTATTACCTCAATGCATAAACAGATGATTATCTACCAAATTATAATTCTTTCCCAATCTAACTTTTTTCAAATTCGCATGTATATCGTATAGCGCATTTATACGAAAGAAAGACAGAAAGCTACAAACATTTTTTTACTATAACTATTATTTACTAACCTTTTTAGCCCGTCCAATAACACTAGTTTTCCCACACAGGCCCAATATGATAGCGCAAACAAAAGTCGATTTACCAGTTCCATTCGGTCCTATAATCAAATTTAATGATTGACTGGGATAGAACTCAACTTGTTTGTAAGTTCTGTAAAAGATAAAACCAGTGAAAACTTCTGACAATTCAATAAACATTTGGCGCGTAAAAATGTAATATACTAACACAAAGTTTTCAAGAGCTATTCTATAAATACACCCTGCTTTTACACCATCTTTGTTAATTATTTTAGACATTATTGTTGACGATTTTATGCAATCTTTTTACAATAGAAACATTTTTCAAGATTTTAAATTTTTGAGGACACTATTGATATGTAACAAAACTGACAACCACAGACTGACAAGCATAGATAAATAAATATGTAGTAAACTAAGTGACGACTACTGACAACAAGTTGAAGTCAGTGTTGACGCATGAAGAAAAAAGATGCACTAAACCCTTATCAAAATAGGGCTACATTTTACAAAAATTTGCTTAAAATCTACCAAATTTCACTAAATTGCATCATGTGAATGTATAATAAAATAAGAAAAACTGCGATTACAGTTGCCGGCACGAAACTTGAGCACACATGAACTATGGTGGGCGTTAAGCCAGCGTAGGTACACTGTCGGCCAAAATAATTACGTACTTTTGTTATTTCAATTCATAATTGAATATTTTCGCTAACTTTTTTCGAAATTGTGAGTCGTTAACTCCGTTAACCATACGCCGTACAGTAGCTACGTAGACATTAGTTGCGTCAGCAGTCTGTTTATAAACGTCTATCATGTTTTTCGCAATACCTAGTTATTTCATATAACAAAACACTGAATAGACCATTTGCCGGGATTGTCTACTTAACACCAAATTCTTTTTCTTCTGCATATTTAGGCCAAAATCCGAATGCTCAAATAATAACAAAAAAAATTAACAACAAGAAATATCAATAACACTTAAAAACAAGAAATACACAAACAACAATTAACAACGAGGTAACACTACAATTATTACACAATTATTGGTCAACGTAATATCGACCAATAAAAAGTGTGCTCAAGGTACGTCAGTAAGTCCCTTAATTCCCGAAAGGCATTCATACTATTTTTGTATCTGGAGACTTGAGCCCAAAATTTCACTTTATCATCACCGTCACCTTTTTATTTAACCAATTAAATTCCATTCCATTTGCTCCCTACTCAGATCAATATTTCCGGCTATAAGCCTTCTTCCTCGGTGGCAACTTCATTTAAACTTTTCACGAAACAAACAAAACTGAGCTAAAAAACTAACATGAAACTCGAACGTGGGGAAAAACCAGTTCTTCTCTTTAGAGGATTAATATAATGAAAAGGAAGATAAAACAATTAACGCATCAGCAACACTTTGGTGGGAGAAAATCCGAATGATCACGAACGATCGTAGACAGAGAAACCTATAGACAAATTGAAGCCTTCTTTCGCATTTGCACACGAAAAAGATAGATTCATGCATACGTCTTGCATATAAATGAGATAGAGCGGTGTGATTGTTTGTTCCTTTCTCCATGCCGGTTTTTTTCGTTTAGCAAATTGCAATTTGCTAAACAACTTTGACAGTTCGCAGTGATCTAAGGAGTTTACAAGTTGGTTTAAAGTGAGAAAAAGAGTGTTTCGAGAGCTTAAGACTGGTGAATCTTATTCAGTTCAGTTCTTAGAACAATTAAAAACTTTAAAAATAGTTAGATATAGTGCTTTAGGATGTAAAAGTGATAGTGAACGTAAACTCACCGGTATATCATTTCACTCGTAAGTATAGTACATTATATCTGGTATTACGCATAAAATTCAATTATTATTTTAAGTTTCGATACAGAACTATATATAAATACGTATACGGGTTGACTGGGAGAGAATGCCTAATGGCATTAAGTCCGCCTTTGTAAACTTTTTATGGTGCAATAATGTGTAAATAAATAGATAAATACACGTTTAAACTTTATCTGAATATGTTTAAAAGTCATAAAGATTATTGTATAACCTAAAACTACGTTATCGTCCTTTCTCAATCGGGGCCACGCTATTCATTAGTCTATAGGTTTCTCTGTCTACGCGAATGATAGACTCAGTAGTGTTTTTTATCACACTGTGCGCAGACACACAGTACAGATTCCACTAGATATTTTTTAGCGCTTAGATATTAAAAGAAAGTGCTATAAACCCTAGAATTACACTAGATCTAGCGCAAAATGCGCTAAAACGGCAACACTGTTTAAACTGTTAGCTGAAGAGTGACAACTGATAAGCGGTGTTGCCAGATCGGATTTAAAAAAAAAAGATATTAACAATGCTTAAAAATTCCCCTTAACCACTCGTGGTAAGCTTAAATTGCTTGTGTTACGAGTGGTTCACGCCAGTAGTAAAATGGCGGAATCGAATCTACGACCTTTTTGAGTTCGCGCTCCGCGCCCTGCCATTAGGCTACTGTCGCTTTCCGAGATTATTGGAAATACAGTGCTGTCCACATAAAAATACGGTGTTTGGGAGAAAAATAGAGTGTTTGATGAATAAAACCCGAAAATTTGAATGATTGAACCGTAGACATATTGAATCATGGAGGTTAGCGAGAAGGAGAACGATCGCTACGTGCATAGACCGCATAGCCCGCCTGTCCCTGAAATGCCGTCGGTAAGTAGTATCTGCGAAGTTAGCTGTTTATAAGTACAAGTAGATTAAATTAGTTTAATAATGTACAAATTTTCTTCGCGGCATTGGAGAGAAAATCATCGTGCCCCGTATTTTTTTTAATTTTTGAGAAAAAAAACAAAAAAATCGTGAAATGTTGTATTTTGCGTGGATGTGCAAGTGGTTTAGCATCCGATCGGAAAAATAGACCGAAAATGACTTGTATTGAGACAACTTACCGATCGCAGCGCCTCAATTATTTTGTCCATATTTCACATAGATTTAGCAATTATACTAAATCTATAATATTTCTGGGACACTATTTTCCACAGCGATTGTTCTCTTTCTCTTTAACCTCCACGCGTGTCGCAAAAAGAGTCATAAACAAAATACGTCACTATATTTAGGGTTACAAGTGTGACGAAAAATTTACCCCAAAACTGGTTATAAAATTGGAAATAAGTACGTAAAGAAAACCTGCGTAAGGACACTGCGGGCTTTGCCCAAGGGGGCTCACTTCCGATACGGTTGAGAGACCTTACCATGTCAAAGCCAGTCTCAGGTGGTGTTTAGTGACTAGGCACTGAAGTTTCTCAGTGAGTCCCACATAACCACGCGGCCAGCTACGTTGTATGCTTAGAGCAATCACCACCTCACTTCCCCGCTTCCCGAAGGGTAGCCTCTTTACTTTGCTTCTGGGCGCAAATAAAGGGACACTGCTATTACCGATTATCACAGAAATACGGAGATGCGGACGAGAAGACATGCTGCCAAACTCAAATCAATTGCGATGGGGGAAGGAGGGTGAGGATGGATGAGGATGATGTGGTTTTAAATAATTGCCATTTCTTATGTTCTGGCTTCTGGTGAGTAAATAATACAACATGTTTATTAATAATAAGATTTTATTAATTATTGTCTTTTAAACAAAACAAGCCTCGTATGAAGGTTTTAATTTTTTGCTTGGGTTCAAATGCTGCTTTTGTTGCGGAATGTATACGCAGTTCAAAATAGTGCACGGAAATTGCCTTAATAAGTAAAACTTTGTGGTTTCTGCTAATAATATAATAGGTTTAATTCAAAATTAGTCGTAAATACATAAGAAGTGTTATTCTTTGAAGCAACATCTATTACCGAAACGTATTTTAACCACTTTCATCGATGCCAGCATTTCGGTAATAGATTTTTTCACAGAAGTACACTTCTTCATGTGAATGATTCTAAAATATACTTTCTGCCAACGTAAATACTTTAATAACATCACGTGAAGGATAAATAACCCACCTTTATCTTTTTTTTAATATAACATCTAAATATTTGTCGCTAATAATCGCTAGCAGACAATCTTCACATTTTATAGTTTTTATTTAATTTCCTAACTACAAACCCACCGATATATGAAATAATTTCTTCAGTATAGGTAGTCAATTTTGAGGGTTTAAAAATATAATCGTGATCATCATCGACAAAGAAATTATTATTAGGGGAAAAATCTATAATCAAGTCCTTGAGATCTTGAGTGCAGTACATATTAATTTTCCAAGAAGTCTCTATTGGCAGGGTCAGCAGATTCCTGTAAATCCCCATCTTCTTCACTTATCAAAGACTTTGTTTTAAGTTCTGCAATAATCTTTTTGTTCAGCTACTTTTTTCTATAAAAACTTACTTTTTTCCCGAAGAGTTTTTAATTTTTGCAGTCTTTCGAATGTTAATTTTTCCGAGTGCTTCCATTTCTTTCGCAACGTTCGAAGAGTTTGAGTCTTGTCCTAAAATCCAAAAAACCGTTTAATAACCGTAACTTTGTTACCATAGACACAATATGCTTTTTCACCCACTTTCAGAAGCTTTATTGTAATCTTTCAATTTCATTCAAAAACCCTGGAGATAACGCTGCCTCAGTCAGTCTTTAATATACTGATTTTTGTAGAAGATAGATTTCTTTCGAGCAGAATCTTTAAAAAATGCTATTACTGAATAAGTTAAAGTAGTATGGAGTATTTTTGATAACTTTATTGTAACGTATTAAAAAAATATAACGAAAAACGAATATTAGCTTTTCGTTATTACAATTTTTATTCTTTGCTTTTTATTACAATGGCAATGTTATGAAATAATTGACGAATCGGAACGCCGTTCAGAAGCAGCCAAAGCAAAGCCAATATATTCAGTAATCTATGAGCAAAGCCAAACAAACCGAATCCGGCTGATGTGCTTGTCGCTCTTTTGTAAGGGAATCGCGGACTCTTGTAGTCTTTAATTAGCATGTTTTGTGTATGAAAATCATAATAAAAATTGTTTTCATGAATGAATATGTGCCCAATTGATTCATAATTAATTACAGTTATTATTGATATTGTTATTTCAATTGTGTTCGGCACCGATACGTCGTATTCTCCCTCTGTTAAGATTTAATGGAGGGTATTCTTGTTTATAAATATTGATTTGTTACATATGATATTTTGAAATGATTCCATTGTGTTTCTTTAGTGAAATGTAGGTAACTAAACGTGTGCAGCGAGATCTTTATTAGCAATGCAACAGTTGGATACGAGATATGGCGCGACCATAATCTACTGTGAGAGGTGATTCGATCGTGTTTCTTGTGTTTTCTTGTGTTTGATCAGTGTTTTTTGACAATGGAGGGGACTACGGAAAAGGATTGCTCTCCTTTATGGAACCTGTACCAGCAAATCGTGTCGGATATGAAGGTATGTTAATTTTTTTGCCAATAGTCATCACACGTTTTACGTTATGATAATCCGCATAAATTGTGAGCCGTGTTCTATTATTTTTATGGATAATATTTATTTTACAAGCTTTTATTGAATTATGGTTTGAAGTTCAAGAGAGATGGATTACGAACTTGTTAATTTTGTTGATTTTGTCCGTTAGTTAAATATTTTATATTAGTACTTATATTCGATTCATTCAAAAGTAAATATTGTGCTGTTTTCTCAGCTTTACAATATCCGAAGAGCATTCTATAAATATAGACAAAAATATTAGTAGACTATTTTTAAGAGGGACCTAGGGACTTTTTGAAAATAATAATTAATCAGATACTAGAAGGTAGCTTATCTGTCAAGGAGTATGTTAATTGTACCGTCATCATCAGTACTTATTTTTGGTACCAAAAACTATTAAATCAACATAGGTATTGCATTAGGTATTAGGTATTGCAACATAGGTATAGATATTGCATGTAGCACTATATAACTGCAGACTGTGAGGCATTCCATCTTAATCCAAATTTTAGCCATTTTAAGGAAATCAAAAAAGTTCTTGCAAAAAAATTAAAAAAATTCGGTAGAAAGATGTTATTCTTAAATCTCCGGAATTTTATGTTGAGCATCTTATTACCTTGCTCAAATTTTATTAAGTAATTTGTACCTCCTAAAATGTTTTTTTTGCAACAACTGTAAAACTTTACTAAGTGATACTGTGCTATTTATATTCTTCTTCATAATAATTTTTTTTATTTATATTCTTATTCTCTCTCTCTCTCTCTCTTTCTTGAAAAAGAACCTACTGTTTTTGTAAATATAATGCAAACAATATTTTTCCACCCCTCTCATTTTAATAGTAAGGGTTAGTTAATGGAAACTGATTACCTTTACTAAGTATTTAGTCACAATCAGCAAACATTATAAAAAAAATAATCTACATAATAAATTTTCTTTTAAAAATAGCCTTTTGGTTTTAATATTCTTATTAGTAAATCAGTCTGTATTAACAGAGAGATCACATTTGGTACAGTTAATCATCATCACAGCCCCTCATACAAGTCCACTCAAGAGTGCCATAGATATTTCCCAAGGAATGCCATAAAGCACGGATGTGAACCACCTGTATCAATTTACTTAATGCATGTCTTATAAGATTGTCACTTCATCTAATGGGAGATCCAACACCCTGGTTACCAGATGTAACTTGAGAACTTTTCTTGCCTACCAGTTATCAGTTCTTTGTGTTATTTGGTTCAGCTTGTTGCCAATTCAGGCTTCTGATCATGTAAGATTTAACAAGTCGAAAAGTTTGATCTAGGTAAAAATACTCAACAACAATTTCAAGCTGTGTTCTTTACAATTCTGGCATAAGTGATGATGATGATGAGATGAGATGTGAAATATTATAATCTTTGTCTCGTATGTGTCGATTTTTGGAAGGTAATCCTCTAGTAATCCAAATAAAAATTGAGTATACAGCCCAGTTGCTTAAAAACATCTTCCAATCATCAAAGTGTGAATCAAAACAAAGTGTTTCTAAGGAATGTAACATCATCTTGTCTTAAACCTTTCTGCTGTTGTGGTTAGTTTTGTATATATATATAATAACACTTCAGTAATATATAATATATACCAACAATCAATCTAGCAATACTGAGGGGAATATAGCACCACCTGAATTTTGACAAAAAGAAAGGGTTTTTTCACAGTCCACATATGCAAGCGAAGTGGCAGATTGTATTCTTTGATATTGGATACAAGTTTTCAACTGGGTACTTGAATACTCCTACTTATATTTGTTTTATATTAAAAAAGATATTATGATGAATATTGAAATGTGTGTGTATGGATATTTCTATGACTTTCTCAGGTGTTTTAATTGATGTTACATACTTAACTTTAACATAAACATTATGTTATTATGTTCTGACTTTTATTTATCTATTTAACTATACCTATATCATCTTGATTTTTTACAATTGGCATCAGAGTGCTATGTGGAATTGTTTGATTGGTTCCAACTGATAAATTTCACCATTATACACTGCAACAGAGCAATTTATTTCCATGTACATTATCTCAATTGTTGGCAGTATATCTTGGCCACCGTGCATATCACTAGGAATTCCCTGTAAATTAAATTAAAAAAAAATTACTGGTGTTCATGGGCCGCGGTAGTCACTTGCCGTGCTTGTTTGCCCCCTCTTCTATAAAAAACTTTGTTATCACTGAACCAGCCCATCATTTGGCACTAGATTCCACAAAGTTGAGTACACCACCTTCAGGGAGGTGACAGAGGGAAACTGAAACTGGAGATGGATCAAATGTTTTGTAAACGCAATTAGCAAAAACTTTCGTTACCAACCATTTTTGCCTTTGCCTGCCAAGCATGGCAACTATAGATAATATTCCCTCTATGTGGCAATCCAAAGCCCTTTTTACTGGAAACAAGGCAGTTCATTTCAGTCCTCAAGGCTGGCAACGCATCTTTATTTTGGTTGTTAATTGAAGATAAATGTAGATGTCTATGGGCCACAACATCCACTTATCATCAGGTGGACTGTGCGCTCGTTTGTCACCTTATTCTATAAAAAAAAACCTACGGTCAGCAGTAGACCAGGCATGGGAAACTTTGTCGTCATCAGTCTCTTGTGTGTCATGTTTTTATGTCAGTTTTTGTATATTGATGTAGTGGTAACCTTCAGACACAATCATAATTTGTTTTCGATTTTTTATTCCAAAAGTACGTCGATAAGCACGTATTGTTGTAGCTTAAAAGGCTAAGCGCACGCCGTAGATTTAACAGTATGCGGTCGAGGGAAACATCGCGAGGATGTCTGACGACTAGAAATATATCGTAGACGTTTAAAGTAGACATGGAGCGAGTAGTGATTCGTCGAGTACTGGGCCACCGAGTATTCGGCCGAATACTCAGCTTAAAAAAAACGCGGTAGCGGGCGGCGCGCGGTTATTTCCCTTACACAGAGGTAGGGATGAAACGATACGAGTAGTACGAGAAATACAAGTACTTGATAGTTTTCTTTCGACACCAAGTACTTTGGTATCGATACTTTAAAACTGAGTACCCCCACGGACACTTGATGAGTGTTTACTGATTACTTGTCAAATAACTCTTCTTCGAGAGATTGTTTTCACAACAAAAGTAATACAGCCAGTTTCACTCCCGTGAGATCAGAAATCACCCGTGAAGCCGGGGCGGATCGCTGAAGATCGCTGATCTTTAAAAAAAATGTTTTCAAATTAAAAATGTCAAAGGATGATTGAACTTCATTCACCCATGTTTTAAACAATTTTTGAAGGCGTTCTAAATTTAATAGAATACTGCCGCTTATTTTCAACCGAATAAGAAATATATAGATGATTGTAAAGTTTAACCAAAGCTTCCTCTGTCAACCCTACAACCTAGAAATATCAAGAGATTTTGCAACGTAGGCTGCCTTGTTACTGTTTTAGTTTGCGACGAGCTATTTTCCGCAACTCCAGCCAAAGAGCTGTATATTATAGTAATATTATTAGTATTAAGTCATCCGAGCTACTCGAAGCATTTTAGTTACCTCTTGATGTTACAGAATACGGGTGATTTCGGGCAGCCAACTGTAGGGGTATTTACTAACTAGTAAAGGCAACTCTGAGTTGTATTTTACTTCTTGTTTTTAACTAGTAATCCACCCCGGCTTCGCCTGGATAGAATCTCCTAATTTAGCGCTATAAAGGCTTAAGATAGTCTAAGACGATTTATGTTATCAATTTTTCGTTTTTTTCAAGTAAATATAAGTAGCGGAACGATAGTCTAGCGGTGACCGTTTTTGCGCGTAAGTCGCGCAGATTGGCTCGTGTGTATTGTTCGCACGTTCTGATTGGCTCTCCAGTCGCATTCGTGCAATACAATTCTTGTGCGTCCCCTTAACGTTTCGTTCAGCGCTAGACTTACGTGCCGCGACTTGTAAAGTATGTTTTTCGGATAACAAATCCTGTTTGTGGCATCTCTATCTTTTATAAAATTTATAAAGTTTTATCACAGTCGGTTCCGCCATTTCGAAAATTAGCCCGGACAGACAGACAGACAGTTTTTTTTTATAAATGGTTATTTATGTCTTAATAGTATGCGAATTACCCCCTGAGATTGATAGAAGCCACTTATTTAAATATTAAAGATAGACACTTCATTTTAATTAGTATGTATAGATTTCAATTTGTGTTGCTATGTTTCCATGCTTTGATGGCCTGGTCTAATGATAAATTGTTTACGTGGTGGAGCCATTCTGAAGTTATATTAGTAGTAATGTTGTATATGGGTCGGCTCGACCGGGGAAGGACCACGCTCTCACAGAATACCAGCGTGAAATAGGAGATCATTATTGCTGGAAACGAGTCATTCTATCTCAGTCCTCACGGGTGCCAATTCATCTACCTTTTGATTCGTATTTGAGGATAGATGATGTCTATGGACCACAGTAACATTTACCATCAGGTGGACTGTGTGCTCGTTTATCACCCTATCCTATAAAAAGGATCTACAGCGTTTATTAAAGACAGAATGGGTTACTTGTGTTTGTTATGTCGCTAATTACATATGTATACTTTGAGTGCCTTGTTGTTCTAGCGGTAAGTGGTAAACGCGACAGCTGATCGTGAGTCATGAGGTCTCGCGTTTGAATTTCGATATTGAGTTTTTCTATCAAGTCACTCGGTACCAGCCCGGAATCAGGAAGTGTTTCTCCCCCGTGTCTCGGTAAGCTTATGAAGCAGTTGGTCCTGCGCATGATCTCTTTTCGAATGTGTCGGATAACCGTCGCATCGGACTATGAGAGTGAGGGAATAAAGAGTTTGTATATGTAATAAAAAAATAAACAGATTGTAAATATTGCGCTTGCTCTTTCACTGGGGCACTGTAATCCTGTACTGACGGATGGTTAGTCTCCGTTGAAACTGGCCGCCGTGACTGGAATTCGGTCTGGGGGCCATTAATTACATATGGTTTTGTCTGGCTAACATTATGTTTATGTAATCTGACTAGACAATAGTCATATTTGTTGAACGGTACTCGCTACCGGGGCGTCGTATGACGGATCGTCTTCCCTTTAACGTGTTCTAGAACGCGATACTTAATAGGTGCTGCTTATTGGGGTTAGTTAGCCCTGGTTTACCGTGCAATTTCGAGCTTTAGCTTCGGTATTTTTTAATATAAAAAAACTTAAAAAAAAATTAAGAAAAAACGGAACCCTTTTAGGCTCACTTGGCAAGACTCTTTTTCTCACGAACGGGTAGGTATCAAGTTAAAATTAACGTCTTATACCAAAATCTACGGTCCCTTGGTGGTGTAAGTAGTAAGTAAGTGTAAATTTAAGCTTCTAAGTCAACGCAATGAAGAGATAAGGCCATTTATGTTACTTATTTTGATGCACGCAAACTCAATCAATAAGAGCCGTGGTAGCTCAGATGGTTATACGCTCGCGGTAAATTTCACAGTACGCGAGCAAACTGGGTTCGATCCCAGCCGGCACCAATGAAATTGTTAATCGCAATTTTAAGTGCTGATTTACCACGTGCTCGGCGGTGAAGGAAAACATCGTGAGGAAAC
>DWHP01004077.1:0-12865 GCA_018247895.1 Parnassius honrathi
TTCACGCTGGTATTCTGTGAGAGCGTGGTCCCTCCCCGGTCGAGCCGACCCATTCGTGCTACAACTATATTTTTATTGTCTCGAATTGCCC
Organism: Parnassius honrathi; assembly: GCA_018247895.1. NCBI lineage: Eukaryota > Metazoa > Arthropoda > Insecta > Lepidoptera > Papilionidae > Parnassius > Parnassius honrathi. The sequence continues at coordinate 92 of DWHP01004077.1, forward strand.
GAAATATCTAAATAAGTGCTATTTATATGCATAATCTACGTTGGTCGCTTCGTTAATATGAAAAGTAGATATGTACGAGTATGTACTTTGGGGCAAAATTATATCATATTATCGTATAAATGCACAGTTTCACGAATGTCTAGCGTAAAATAGCATAACGGCATTATTAGCGTGACGAATAGAATAGAATAATTTTTATTCAATATAGATTATTACATAATACTTATTGAGAGTCATTTTTTTATTTACCACTGGTTCAGAATATACAGTGCAACCTCGATATAACAAATCGGAAGGGAACAAGAAATATTCGTTATTTCAAGTCATTCGTTGAACCCAGGTTTACTATGTGGAAGTTACGTTCGTCTAAAATTTGTTATAAAGAGGTAAAAAATTTGTTTTAATCACAACTTCTACTAATAAACTTTATATAATGGTTTTGGGTTGACAAAATTCGTTAATTAAAGGGATTTACACTTTCTCGATAGTTGTAAATTCGTTATAAATAGGTTGTTCGCAGGATACGTTCGCCATGTAAAGGTATATTTTACATTGACTCTTATGGACAATTCAAGGGGATTACGAAATATTTGTTAAAATCGAGGAAGTCGTTATATTGAGGTACGTTATATTAAGGTTGCACGGTAACTCCCTGTCCTGGGAGTAACCAGCAAGAAAGTGGGATTAATTTTTAACAAACCCAGCGGGATTTTATTTTTAACATATACAGATATTTTCTACAATTTTTATAATTATGAATTTTATGGTGGCGATCACTTCATTCGCAAGAGTTATTTTCATTCGTATATTCCTTGATATTATAATAACCCTCCTGGTACATAAAACTTTTAAACATGTTATTTGAGATACTTTAAACACTTTCTGGGATTTTTTTGTAAAAGCGTATACATCGCTCCATAAATAAATTAATATTTCTGTTGAGTATAGTAACATACAAAATAGCATTACAAGATTATGTTTGTTCCTATTAAAGTTCGAACATCTTTATTCTTATTAAAGCTATTCATGTTTTTATCGTATATTACAATCTTATAAATACAGTGCGATGCCAAAATTAATGTTTATTTATTTGAATTTTATTACAGTTTAAGTTATATATCAAGCGTACGGCCCTCTTTTGCAAATTACCTGGAGACACTTTTTATTGTTTATATTGTATTAATTAATTTTTATTGTTTATTTTAGTCCTCAGGTGTGACAACGCATATACCTTTAAATTATTTTTTTGGCGATAGACGTAGTTGTAAGCTCTTAGAGACCAATTAACATGAGGTTTGCTTGTTTATCACACTTACTTGTGTAAAAAATGGTTATGAAATGAGGTGTATGGTTCACGTAGACTGACGACTTGTTAAGAGATGCAGGAAGTCAGTGGATGCAGGTAGCTCGGGACCGTGCTTTGTGGCATTCCTTAGGAGAGGCCTAAGTTCGGCAGTGGACTGATCCTGAGGATGATGTTTTACACTAATTTGTAACGTTTTAATTTATTAGAATAAAAATATTAATTAGAATAAAACATTAATTAGAATAACAAAATATAAAGTAACTGTAAATGATTACTGTATATGTTTGTTTAAAAAATAGTTGTAAATTTTAGTGGTCACCGATATACTTACTCTTTTAATAAAGAGAATCACCGAAATTGGTTAACCGGTGGCAAAGTTACCTTACATACATTAAAATATAGGTATAATAGAATCAATATACTATTTTTGGAAGTTGGAATGAACTACGGTAACGCCTTATAAGGAAATATTTTCAAGCCCTGCACTTATAAGTATTAATGAGTACTCATATACGAAATGATTTTAAGTACATACTATATAATCTATCAATTAGTTTCAAATTAAATGATAATTAAAACATCATCATAAAAATCAGAACAATCGTAAAAAGAAGACTTATACGCAAAGTTGCATCCAGCAACTTTAGCAATTTCGGCAAATTGACATTTAACAGTTGACTGGATATGATTTGTTACGGTTTCTTTGTAACGGACATGTGTTATATAAGAAATATGAATTAATTTTAGTATTAGATAAAAATAACCGAATTGTTTTGGTTTAACTTTTCTGAGTGTAGGGCACTGGGAAATGATCAATTTTCTGACGGCAGAAAGTTTTTCCTTTAATAACTTTAAGCGAAAAGAAATCACTTAGTAACGTGTTTTGTGGCTACTTAATTACATAATACGTACGTTTCTCATGACCCCACTCCGATGAGTAGGGTGTATCATAAAAGCTGGTTATATCACGACGTTATAAAAACAAGTCATTAGAAATTACACGAACGAGCAAACGTAATTTGTTATGATATTGAAGTATACGAATATAAGACCTATAAAGTAGATTTGTGATAAAATTTTTATAGAGGATTTCTGCAGTAAAACAAAAGTAACTCATCAACGGATTAGTGGGCGAAAGTGGGAGTGATACAGTGACTTTATAACTCGAGGAACCGACATTCAATTTGGAAAAAAGATTTTTAATGAGGCAGTCGTGAATTCGCAGACGTGTAGGTCACAGCGTAGCTGGTCACTACTAAACTACTAAATGTAGTGACCACCTCGAGAAGAAAGTGGCTCAGGAGCTCAGGACAGTAATATGTGGATGTCCCTGTGATGATGTGATTACGGTTTTGGTGTAGGCATAAGTTTAGAAGTGTACTTGACACACACAGACGCTTGATTACCAGGCTGATGATGATGTTGGTGGTGATGAATAAAACGTAGTATTGCTCATCGTCGTCATTCGTAATAGCCTACTGTGAACTTAAGATTTTCCAAAGACATTTTTCATATACAACAGGCAAACTCTAGCAATAACGAAACGGCTTTTTCGTAATTTGTCGAGTTATTACAACATTCTCGTAGTATTTTAATAGCTTACACTCACGTAAGAAGAAGGTACATTCGTTGTTTACGTTTCTAATGCATAGACCTTTATTCTTTCTTTTTTAAAGTGAAGTCAAGTATGCGTCTGGGTATTAAATGCAAGCCTGCATTACAAAGGCCTGAACATAAGTCTATTATCCGGCAATCACATTACGATGAACCATCACACCCCATATCTTACTGTGTGTATCGTAAGAGGCGACAGAGGGAGACAGACAGGAGATGACTAGCAGCATCTTCTTGATAACAGCAATTACACAATAAAAAACTGCGGTTGTCAACCCGCTCGCCAAGCGTGGCAACTATGGCCCATGAGCAACGACACAAGCAAACGGCCTCCAGCTTCCGGCAGCCCCGCTATTCCTACTACGGTGGTGACCATGGTAACGGCAGGGCAGGGGGTGCTATGAATCCCCGGTGGAGGTTCGGTTACCACCTAGGACGACTCGACCTTGCAACATATAACGCACGCATCCTGCGGACTGACGAGAAGATCCTGGAGTCTGAAGAAGAGGCAGAGACAAGTTGAGCTGGCATATTATAGGATTATCCGAGGGCTAAAGAGAGGAGGAAGACACGGTGATCCTCGAATACGATAACATGTTCTATCACCAGGAGTGCGACCATTAGTCCCAAGGATGTGTCAGATTTATCATCCACAAGTCTCCCGACAACAACGTTGTAAAGATTGGGAGTGTGTAGACGAGGGTTGCGTTCCTGATACTCAGAATCACCAAACGGTATTCGCTAAAGGTCATGCAGGTTTACGTCCTACATACCTCGGCACATCCCGATGAGGAGGTGGAGGACATGTACTCATCTTGGTACTTACGTACACATTTTACTGAAAGGTTTGTACATAGTATCTCAATGTTTAGTATAAATAGCTAGCCGCCGTTAAAACAGGTCGTCTAGACCGAAATTCGACCTAAAGGGCATTATAGATAGGTATATTGGAAACGGTACGAAAATAAAAAGTTAAATGTATTCAGTACTCAAAACACCTAACAACTAAATTCTCAAATATGAGGATATCTTTAGAGCCATGCGATCCTGCAAAACACACTATACGGTGTTAAGGGGATACTTCAACGCAAAACTAGGCACAAGAGAAAGCGGTAAGCTGGAGGTAGGGAAATTTCGAATAGTGCAACTGAACCCAAGAGGCCAGCAGCTGACCGCCTTCATAGAGAAAGAGGGACTCTTTATTATAAACTCTTTCTTTCAGAAACAGCCTCACAGGTAGTGAACTTGGTCGAGCCCTAAACGTTTGACAAAAAATGAGATTGACTTCATTATGACGACCAGACCAGACGCCAACTATTCAGTGATGTACCTGTGATCGCGAGGGTGAAAACTGGCAGCGATCACTGAATTAGAGGCAATCTGAAACTTAACGTTAATTTGGAGAGGTTTCTTCTAATGAAGTCGACACTCCGTCCTCCTCGTGCACTAATCCAGGGTCCTGAAAACTTTAAGCCCGCATTTCAAAACCGTTTTCAGTGCCCAGAAGACTACAATACAGTTACCGATATGAATGACAAGCTCGTCAAAACTGTCCATGCGATAGGTACTAAGCTGAGCAAGACCCGCCCCAGAAGAACACAAAAACTCTGAGTCTAATGGCTGTTAGGCGGGAAAGGAAGCTGCAGTCTTCAGCAGATTTGATAGCATGCAAGCAACTGTACAGATAGATCTCCAAATACAAATGGCGGGACTTACGCAACTTCAATACAGCTCGTATTGAAGAAGTGATTGAGCGAAACCTTTTGAAACCAGGGCTCCGAAATCTTCGCCAGAGATCTGTATGCCAGAAAGAACCAACTGTCGAAGCTGAAGACCAAGTGTGGCAGCATCGTTTCCAGAACACCTGAGATTTTTAGAGAAATTGAGATGTTCTATGGGCAGCTGTACACGTCATAGTTGGAGACACGCACGTATGAGTGACGATCCAAGCGCAAGTCTTATCCAACACTATTCCTATGATATTCCGGACATCAGTCGGAGAGAGATTAGAATAACTCTCCAGTACTACTAGAACTACAGCGGAGCTTCTGAAAGCGGGTGGAAAACCGGTACTTGAAGTCCTTCAGAAGCCCTTTAATTCCGTCCTCCGTTGTGACACTACTCTGATGAGGTAGTCTTGTTCTTCAATAAGGTGACAACACTCTCTTGAAGAAATACAGACCGATTTCTCTTCTGAGCCGCGTCTAAATGCTGTTTTCGAGAGTCTCTACGAATCGTCTCGCACGTAGACTCGACGACTTCCAGCCTTCCGAACAGGCCGGTTTCCGAAAAGGCGTTAGTACCATAGACCACATACATACCCTTCGGCAAATTGTACAGAAGACCGAAGAGTACAATCTGCCACTTTGCCCGGCGTATATGAACTAAGAGAATGCCTTTGATTCCATCGAAATTTGGGCGGTGCTACAGTTCCTTCAGCGGTGCCAACTTGACCGTAGGTATATCGAAGTACTGAAGTGTTTATACAGTAGGGCTACAATGTCTATCCGAGTACAGAACCAGAGTACGAAACCCATCCAACTGCAGAAAGGTGTAAGACAGGGTGACGTTATATCCCCGAAACTCTTAATCGCTGCATTGGAAGACGTTTTCAAGCTACGTGTATATGGTATTAACATCAATGGCAAGTACATCAGTCACCTTCGATTTACCGACCATATAGTCCCAATGGCAGAGTCGCTGGAGGACTTAAGCACTATGCTCACTGACCTCAATAGTGCCTTCTAACGGACAGGTCTTAAGATGAACATGGATAAAACCTAGATCATGTTTAATGTCCATGTCACACCTATGCCGGTAGTTGTTGGGAGCACTAAACTCGAAATGGTTGACGAGTATGTTTGTCTGGGACAAATAGTCTGACTAGGTAAGTCCAACTTCAGCCGAGAGGTAAATCGTCGGATCCAACTCGGCTGGGCAGCGTTCGGGAAATTACGACACTGCTAAGCCCAAAAACCTGAAAACGACCATTGCGTGTTGCCAGTGATGACTTACGAAACCGAGATGTGGTCCTTTACTGCTGGCTGTATGAGGACGCTCAAGGTCGCTCAGCGAGCTATGTAGAGGGCTATGCTTGGGGTTTCTTTGCGTGATAAACTTAAAAATGAGAATATCCGCAGTAGAACTAGAGTAACCGATATAACCCAACGGATTAGTAAGCTAACCACATGGCTGGACCGAGGTGAGAGGCTAACCTTGGGCCTTGGCTACTCCGAATGGGCTTGCAAGTTCACTTTGGATGTTTGTTAATAGACTATGGTAAGAGGAGTGTCCTCTCCTTCTACCGTCGAAGTCGAGGTGGGGTGTTGGTATGACCAGGCGCAATTCGCCCTATCCTTCACAACTTTGGCGGGGCCGCACCGTTGATATGGTAGCGCTGGGGCTGCGTGGGAATAGGGGTGACGGTATTGCGAGATATCGCTCTCCCTACCCTCCGCAGCCGAATATTGGTTGATGGCGGAGCCATAGACTAGATCCACCGTTGGCCTCAGGATTCAGGAAAGCTAGTGCTTCTGAGTGCTCGTTTTTCCTGGCTCCATAGCCTTTGCGCATCGGACAAGTGAAGTGAAGTTGGAGGCCGTAGAGGAATGCGCGCCATGTTTTCAGGAGTTTCATACCTGAGAACGAACCTCTCACGAGGAGGGGCCGCAATGGAACGGCTGGCGCCGCTAGGGCCGCGGATGTGTGCGAAAGCGTACCCGTAGCCATACCAAAATGCGGCGTTGGTGGAACACCATTGGATTTTAGTTGGTACGAGTCCAACATTGCCCGTCCTTGCCCCGTGTGGTGAGAATTTGTAGGCACGTCCCCATGTAAAGGAAAAGGTTATTATGTGTGAGCAGCTATGCAGGTCTAGATAAGGAGACCAGTATCACTGCGACCTAAAAGATCTATCTATATCTATATGCGACCTAGAAGATATATCCGACATCCGGACCTAACGGTGTGAAAGCAAGGGTGTGAAATGGGTGTGTTCAAAGCAAGAGTAAATAGGATTTGTGGAGTTGTTGTCAAATACTAGCTAATACGAGTGATAGTTTACATGTGGTAAAATTAAAAGTTTTGTACAACCGACTTCAATATAAATAAAAAGAGTACATCATTTATATGGAACTACATGACAAGCACCAGCTTTCAAATATAATAATAATAATCAAAATCGGTTCATCCAGAATAAAGTTCCAACAGACAGTCTCAAGCGACAGTATGCATCAGTACTGGACAGAGTTATAGTACACTCTCTGTTTCCTTTTCTCTTACTGTCCGATAGGAATTTCATCTAGACCGGAGGGATATCGGATGTAGTACCAATTTCTTCTTCAAAATGCTTTCCAAGGCACGGGACACGAGTTGCTATTGAGAATTTTGATTGATTTTGACCCGACATGGAATTCAAAGCCAGAACCTCATGATCTGCAGTCTCGCTGAAGACTAATAGACCGGCGTGCCTCGCTCGTATCTTTAATAAATCATTTATACATGTATTTCTACACAACGTGTGTGTAGAAGTCGTAAAAAGGAAACTTTTCTTCAGCCAATAAGTTTGCACGCGCTATGGGCGATAAAACAAAATTTCCAATAATATGTGGTAAAAGAGCTTTCTAAGGCGATGCAACAAAGTACATCGGGAAAGAGCTGCCTGCAGTCGAAACAATAGTGCCGTAAATGCTTATTACAATTGGAATAGAAAATGGTCCAGCATGTGGTTCGAATAACAGACCTTACAAAGACAAAATTGAAGTCTTCATCACGACGAACATAATAATTTATCGGATTCTATGCAGCACTGCAAACTCATGTGCGTTCAGTTCAGTTTTCTTTCGTCTTAATGTTTAATGCAATTGTTAAATTGTTGTTTAGTAAATTATAAGTATATAATTTTACAGATATTGGTTAGGGTGTAGGGATAACAATCAAGTAATTTTAGTTAAGATGAAAATAGAAATAAGTGACTGAAGAGGAAATCAAACCGAATCTTAAAGCTCAGTCCACGCAGAGTAGTATAGCGCGAAACAGAATACGCAGGACCAACGGCATTACCTCCAGAAAAACGTAAAGCTATTGGTCACGCGCCTAATGACTCTTCGGTCATGTCAGATTGCTGTCCCATTAGACTGTGAGAGTAAAAAAATAGAGCTTGCACCTGTGCAAGCTCTCTATCGAGCACACGCTTGTGCATTATAATCCTATACTGCAGATGGCTAGTCTCCATTGAGAGTGACCGCCGTAACCGAAATTCGGGCAAGAAAACATTACTATAATTTAACTTTTTCTTAGTACATAATCACACATTTCTATACATTTATTGTCACTATTTTTTCATAAATATTATTTTTTATATTTATCAGCCATTGATGGAAGAGCTTTTCGTAGAATTGTTTAGTCTTCACATAAAATCTAATACAAATATTTTATGCAAAGTACGTAAATATATTTTTAAGTTTCAACTTAATCACACATATACGGATTCAGATGATATTTACACTTATGTCCCGGATTAACACATGGATTTTCTTTCGCGGAAAAATAAAACTTACCTTGGTACTTATAATGAAATGAAAACCGTTTCAGTAACCACCCGGAGGGAGCCGCATACTAAATTATGTAATAAAGTTGATTTAATTGCCTTTTTATTTACTTACAACTTAAACTTACTTATTATATGTTAGTAATACGTTTTTGCCGATGTCATAACATTTATCTAATATGTACATAACCCAAATATCACACTTAACACATAGTCGTTGAATGTTTCATGTATTTATGGAATTTTCATCATTCACGTTAAGTGTGAACTTCGGTGTTGCACGCGGGTACCGTAAGCGTAAGATAGAATAACATGAATATGATAATTGATTATGTTAATAAATTGAATAACGCAGCATCGTCCGCCAGTCTACAAAAGTACACAAAAGAAGTCCGTTTAAATTTCCTTAGCGCACGCTGCGCTCGCCGAGACTCCATTGTAAACTTTTATGTCATAATAATTAATGGCACAGACAGTTTTCGTTACGCTCGGTCATTTTCGAAACTATTTGCGTAAAAAGTTGTATAATGTAATGCCATATTTAATTTACGAAACAACATATTATTTAAAGCACTTGAAATTGGATGTATTTATGAAATTATTAGGTGACATGTCTTCATCTTAATAATATTATAAATGTAGAATTATGCTTGATTAGAGGATTTTTGTTTATAAACATGCTTAAAGTTTAGTTTATAAACACGTTAATCTCCGAAATCGCTCAACCGATTTCAATGAAACTTTGTAAATCTGTATTGCTTGCTCGAACATGAAAGATAGAATAGATTATTTCCCAAAGAGTTACGTCAATATCTTGATAACGAATTTAAGGATTTTTTATTAGTAAAACGGGTCGTCGAAAAGGACAGAACAACGTCTGCCTGGCTGGCTAGTTTATTATATAATATCATAACATCTTTACAGCTTAGAACCAATACAATACTATAACTAATATAACTAACTTATTAACTATATTTATAAGTAAAATAATAAATGTTAAAGAAATACTAAAGTATTAACACACATGAAAGAAAAATCGAAGTATTTATAAGTAGCTTTGTTCAAATTTCGTGTGACAAAGAAAACATGTCAAATATTATGCGATACTACTTCATCGCGTATAGAACGTGACACTCTGAAGTGGGGTCATCCAGCGGGCTCGAGGTGTCTTTACAAAGCACGTTACGGACTTTATAACGCTATAAAGTTCTGGTGAAGGTCTGCATTGATACATATAAAATATAATATAATATCAATCGTTTACATTTATTAACAAAGTTTAGCTTCTATTATGTAAAAATATTAAAATTAGACTTAATCCTGCACATACACACATACATTTTCTGATCGTTATCTTCAATAATAACTTGCAAAAGTTATTAGGAAATAAATGTTGTGACATTTATTTTCTAAAAAGGACACATTATGTAAGACATGCATTTGCAAATTTTCCTTTTAAAAAAAGTAACAAATGGAATAATCAGATGCACGTCTCGATAACTGTCGCCGTCGGCACAGTTTTGTTTTAGCTTTTAGTTTTTGTATCGTTACAGATGCGCCTGAAAACATTTCGACGTGACGACAATAATTTAAAGTAAAAAGTCATTTCGTGGACAAATTGTATGACAATGTCTGTAGTACTTGCTAAAAACTTATTTTCTACCAGAGATCGCACTCTAAAATTTCATAATACACGTGAGATCTAAGTGCGTACCGACATTTATCGAATTCTTAATATACATTTTCGACACACTTAAAATAGACTGAAGACACCATTTCAGAAATATTCCATCTTAGTCTGCGGAGGTAGTCCTCTGTAATCTTCTTTATATAATTTGTTGAAGGTGTCCGTGGGCCGCAGTGGCTATCAGGTGGACTGAACATACAATCCACCTTTACTACATTTTTCACTTCAGTTTTATAAAAAACGTTGTGGAATATTTGCCGGCTGTTACTTTGTAGTTACCGTGGACAAAATTGGAAAGCAATTGCGGATAGGGATAAGAAGACTAAGTGAAAGTCGACAATAATTGTGATATATGTCCACTGATTTCGATCTTTTCCGATTGCAATCGGATGTTCACTTGTGCGTAATAAACTAAAATATTTGGCGTACGTACAAAGCCGGATGGTCTTGGCATTTTAAGTTACATTACGGTATCCATTGTGTTTTTGATACATACGTACTCGTAATGTTGGATGGCAGGTAGAGACAATTAATTAAATGTTAATTTACCATATTTGCCACAGCTGCCATGCTTAGCGTGTGGGCTAGCAACCGCAGTTTTTTAAGTTTACTAAGAACACTGCCCATCTCCTGGGTTGTTTTCTTCTGTTACTTTTTAGGGCACTGTGTATTTAATAATGACAAGTCAAATCGGGCTATGTAATTTTTATTAATTTTTTTTGAATTGAATTCAAATCAACTCCATTATTTATCACACTGTCTGGTCACTATGAATATTGCTTAGTAATTGTTGGGCAATTTGATACAACCTAACCTTACCATGTTAATCACTGTTAAGACAGTAAATTAATAATGTAAAAGGAGTTAAAAATGTGAAAGGAGAGAAAAACCACTTTGCAGTATTAAATGGCAGCAATGAGAAAAACTTTTTAGCCGTGGAAGGAATTGGAAAAGGGCAAGTGACACCGGTGCGGTATAATGCGTGCCGTACTACGCACATAAAGTTAGTACAAAAAACCTAGTATGTATAAGATGAGATTTAATTCACATTTAATCCTCTAGTGTTCAGAGGTACGAGAACATACTTCCCAGGTCGACATGGAATTTAAATTAACAATCAACTAGTTGCTGAATAACAGACCTCCTCCTCCTTCTCCACCAACCAACCACCAGACCAAAGACCAAAGTGATGTTGTTTTTTATCATACCTTGATCGAAAGTTCATAATTCGTCCCCATTTTCATGGACGAAAGTGCCTCATTGCCTCCCGATTCACTGACTTAATAATTTAGCAAGCATGCGTCAAATTTCTAGCTATATAGTTTGTAAACGTCGAAAGTATATATCATTATACTTTGATAATAAAATATATTAAAAGTAAAGTAAAGTTACGTCCCACAACAGACCTCCCCTCATTTCTGAGAGGGTTTTAGGGCAAGGGAGTGTCCGCCGCGCACCCCAATGCGTGTTGGCGAACTTCACATGTCCTTCGAAATATTTTTTTCTTATTCCTCAGACATGCAGGTTTCCTCATTATGTTTTCCTTCACCGCCGAGCACGTGGTAAATCAGCACTTAAAATTGCAATTAACAATTTCGTTGGTGTCGATGCGGATTGAACCCGGGTTACTCACGTTCTGTTAAGTTTACAGCGAGCGTTAACCATCTGAGCTACCACGGCTCTTATAAATGATATATATTATCTTATACATAGAATATATTACTTGAATTTAAATCGAACTTTCGATCCAGTACCGATAAAAAATAGTATACGCACTACAGTAGAAAATTATGACATTGCAACCCGCGAACTTATCACACAATACCACGCGGGTTCCAATGTCATATTTTCGTACTCAGTAGCGTAATATACTATAATTAAATTATATTCTTCCTCTTCATTATTAGCATGTCCACTGCTGATATGGTCCCCTGTCAAAGTATCTTGCCGCAGTTATGCAAAATGGTTATATATACATTCCTTTGTTGAAGGTAATGAGTCTTTCCGATATTTCTTAAAATTGCCTCTTTCAACACCCGCGGCGCAATATGTGGTCTCTTATGCCGCGAACATATCTATTTCGCTGTATGTTGCCGGCTCACGTTGATTCATGGCATAAAGTAACTTGTAATATCAAATACTTTCAAATCCCTTAATGTTGAAAAACGAGTTTTATGAATATGATATATCACTAAAGGATATTACTTATCTATGGCATAAAGTCAGCTATCAGTTTCGTCATTAAAGTTTTAAGTCTTATTGGTATAAATATTTATATGATAAAAAAAATAAAAAAAAATAAAAGGTTCTATGTATTTCTTAACACACTACGATATTTAGCAGAAGAAAAAATAAGTTTCAAAAGTTTTAATACATATTTAATATTTGTCAGTAATCTTGTAATCTTGTTACTTACACAGTCAAAGAAAGTCTACTGTGATTGCCCTTGTGTGCAAAATATGGACAAGATTATAGATCCTTAACATGTGTATTATTGTTCATTAATGAGGACAATATAGATATTTTCTATTCAAAGAAGATTTATGTGAATTACGTAAAATAAAAGAATAATTTTCAACTTCATTAAATGACACCAAATTCACCTGTTTTACTATGGAT
>DWHP01004078.1:0-12865 GCA_018247895.1 Parnassius honrathi
TGGCTTTAAACTTTGAAAAAGATCGCTCGCCAGAAGCTACAGATACAGGTAACGTCAGAAGAATTCTTAGTGAAATGCTTACGTTTGGAAAGGTGGTGATTAAATTGTTTTCAAATATATATTGTAAAATACTTAAGGAGTATCATCAGGTAATGAAACAACTTTAACGTTTTATTTCATTAAACAAATCATTGGAGTCTATATCCTTATTATCCTGATCACACCACACTCATATCTATTTCTGCCGATGCTTTGGCCAAAGATGCTCGTAGAGATTCCTAATTCTGATGTGGTTTAGCGCAGACTTTCTTCTTCAAATGCTGCCATATCTTATAATCCACTGAACTTAAATCTGGACTAGAAGAGGGCCAGTCTTCATGTCCGATAAAGTGAATTCCATGGGTCGTCAACCAATTTTGCGTGCTTCGTGCTCTATTAGCTGGTGCAGAGTCCTATTGGAATATCTAATGTCTATTTTTAACATTGTTAGAAAAAGAGGTTTATGTTTACCTTTAGCTTACCATGTTTGCTAGGATGGTATTTTGGTACACCTTGGCACTGTGTTTTACACTTTTTTCACAGATAAACTCCCCAGTTAAGCCTGAATATGAGACTACAAGCCAAACCATGAGTGACGAAGGATAATATGCTCGTTGAATACTCGGAATACGGGCTGCGGGCATACACCTTCATTACAATTACAATTTTTCGTTGGAAAGCAAAATTTCGCGGTATTTTTTCCCGCGTACCTTCGTAACTAAGCGCTGGATCTATCCAGCCCAATCTTTTTCAAACGCTCGTTCAAAAATGTTCGGTCTTCTTACGGTAAGCTCGTAGTCCTAGGTCTTCATAGATCACTATTTTGACCGTGGTTCCACTTAGGCCTATCTTAGCTAAGATTTTTTGTTTACCTTCACTGCTTTGATGATCGCGGGTATCCAAACTGTACGATGTCCGCCGCTCCTCTTACGATCTTTGAAGTTTGAATTTTCTGTGAACCGTTTGATAGTGCGATAAACATATCGTAGGGTTACAATACTAATTGCAAAATCGTTAACTGCTATGAGTTTCTTTTACTAATACTTTATACTTTCGATTATTCTTTTCCTGGATTTCTTATGTTCCAATTATGTGGCCATAAAAGGCAACATTGGTCTGGTTAGATATTAAGTAAATATTTTATATGCAAATTGCGTAAGTACAAGTGTTTCAAATTTCCCATCAAATAAATGCACTTACAAATGATTATTCATTCAATATACAAACGTTAGGGTTAATGCATTGATGGGGTGATTTGCATAGAGGGTTTAGAATCATAATATTAATAAATGTACAATTTTTTTATAGTTTAGCTACTAAAATGTACCATAAAACCTACGATACAAACTTAATCCGTATAGGTTTTTTAATAAAATTAAGTGCTCGTACATTAATGAAGCATAGTTCATACACGAAATAAGATTTATACGCAAAACCACCACATAATAATTCGCAGTTAAATTGAAGACAGTTTACAGTAATTTGTTTTAAAACCTGAAATCATGTTAATATTTTAAAACTATTGTGGATATTTTGGTAAATTATGCTTTTATAGATATTTATTGAACAAACGTCCTGAATTTTGAACATGAAACACATTTATTGAAAATATTTGATCTTTGAAACTAACTGTACAAAGATATGAAAGGGGTGTTTCCGTTTCATAATTATCACCTGTCGTATTTTACGCTATAATTGACTGAATATTTTTAGTAAATATTTACAAAAATATTTATGTAATCAACCTGGAAGAAAATGATTACGTAGTTGAATTTTTAATTAAAATATTTAGAACCAAAAAAAAGTATCTTTTTTGATATAAGGAAATAAAACAAACTTTTATTCAAATATAAACTACTCCTGCATCCAGGTGTACTCAACTGATTAATAGATAAGGCATTGACTAAAGTCGAGCAAATTCCATCTGAAATGCTATGGGTAGGACCAGTACCAGGGGGATTTAAAATTGCACTGACCAACCCGCTAACCCAACATCTCCTAATATTAGGATCTCCATTCATCAGTCCCATTAATTTGTAATAAGCGTTTACGAATATTTATAGTTGGTCGCCAGAACCTCGTTCGTCAATCAGAAGCATGTATATTTGGCATACCGGACACTTATCATCATAGATTTAGAGGCATTAGTCGGGTGTATGTGCAAATCTTTTCAATAAGTAACTACGTGGTATGACTCCTGTTACGACTAGAAATCCGTCTGCATAGGCGCCACCCTCTTACCTATTTCTGCCGGTAAGCAGCAGTGTGTGCTATGGTGTAAGCCTGTCCGTAGAGTATAGACAGAGCTAAAATAATTACAGACTGTGAGGTATTACATCTTGTTCCCTAGAGGTGTACAAAAATATACAAAATTTGACCTGCTCAAAGTTCACGAACTTGGTTAAACTAAGTTTGTATACAAAGGATTATTATAAATTTAAGGAATTTATGGACGATCATAATCCTCCATATGAGGTGATCACTACCAAGCACAAGTCTAATTTGTTTTGTGTTGATTAATTTTGTGAAATAGATACATGATTGTAAGTTATGGTTTTTTTTAAAGTGCCGCTGGGTTTGTTTCTGGTTCTTCCCAGCACAGAAGTTTTCTTCGAACCAAATGTAATCAAACAATATAAAAACTTTCTATAAGTATTATTTCAAATCTACATTGAATAAAAAAGATTTTGTTTCTGTTTCAATAACACATTTGTAGCCTTCTTTGTTTGAAGTTGGTTGCGGGTGTCGATGGTGCAGTAGCCACTCGCCATATACACAGGTGGGCTGTAAGTTTATTAATCATTTTAAATTTGTAAAAAAAATCTCTCAATTAAAAAAATACTGGTAACTATGCATTTATTTTATGTTAAAACAAAAATAATACGCAACTCGTAGGTAAACACTAATTACGAACTCAAATATTTACTTAAAGGTAGTAAATATTATGCTCAAATCAAACATTATTTAATAGAAAAGTCCGATATTATTCATTAACAACGCATTTTTATATAAAACCGTAATATTTTTATATCGCAAGTAGCGCTTAGTCGAGTTCAAAATATGAACATTACACAACATAATTATCATAGGGGTAGATAAAGAGAAAGCTAAAAAAGTAAAATGTCGAGGTTTCCTGGGATATTTTCATGGATAAATTCAGAATCAGGGGAGGCATTTAAAGACGGAAATTGCAGATAGACGAACAGTATATGAGGCAAGCGTTATTTAAATTGGCCAAAAGGCCAAATGTCCTAAAATGATGTCTTTCCATTTATTATTCTTGTCGATTCGAAGTAAAGATTTTAATTTTTGGCCTTACGTATATGCTTAATATATATACAGATAAGGTGTGAACAAAGTTATTTCGTACGTGGTAGTGCAACGCTGCATTTATATTATGGTTGTAGCATGAATGGGTGGGCCCGACTGGGGGCTATCTGTGTTTCACATTGTGAATGTACCATGACACCCGAGAACCGTTTTATCGTTATATATTGGCACTCCTCTTAGTCCGGGTATCGCATCTGGGTATCCATATTTGCGGCCTGGAGTAGTAATAATTAATTATTGTGTGTTAATTGTGATTGTAGTAAAATAGAAGTTTTCGATACCGACTGCTTAGTTTAATCACAATGCATCTATGTGCTTTTTGTATCGATAATAACTTCCAAATAAGCTTGCGAACATGTGCAAGGGTTACTTGGCTGCGACTGAATCTCGTTTGCGTTTGAACGCGTGCACGTTGTTTATACGCATTGAAAAGACATCGTAAGAGTACACTAAAAAGTTAAAAAAAATTCCACATACCTTAACTATGACTGGTATTGAAACTCAAGTGATTTACTGAGTGTATAATCTAACAACTAAACTATACCGCCGCCCGTTAAGGTCTTTAGGAAGTTTTTCTGAATAAAAATATGGGGCGATCAAACTCTTAAGGGTTACTAATAAATCTTATTAACTGCCTAAAAACCTTAAACAATTGACATGATATTTTAAAATTATTTAAGTGTTCTTGCAGTTGACAAGAACCTTATAAATTTCGCACGATACACATAAGCAGAGTTAAATAGCAACCGCGAGCGATTGGCATGGCTCGATAACAAAAGAGACCTGCCGTCGACCATTAGCTAGGTCATCTAGTTCGTCCCGATTTACTGAGTGCACTCACTCAATGCCAGACTTCTTCCCTAACTTAACATCGCTTTCACATAAAATTAGTGCCTGCACATACGTTTAAAATAAATGAAATGGATTCTATATCAATTTAAAGTATTTTAACTGAAACTTAAGTGACGGTTAAAAATAATTATTCAAAAATAATGCACTGGATGCATTGTTTCTTTTTTGATTACTACGTTATGCCATTATAAATCTAAAAGATTCCACCAATTTATAAATGTTACGATATTTTATGTCGGGTTGTGAATTAATGTTCAGACTTTAACACTACAACATTCTGAGTATACCGACATTTTGATGAAGATTTAAATGACTGAAGAAAGTTATTTTAAAATTGGTTTTGAAAGGAAGGATATTTTTATTACGAAGTGCCAGAGCCGACAGCATAATAAAAAAGCTATGTTCAAAGAACATATCCAGTTAACGGTTGTCGTAATGGATTTTTTAAAGTGAATATATCGTAGTCGACGAAGAAATAATTTTTATAATTTCCCAATACGTGTATAGCTAAATGTGAAAATAAAATCTCGTAAAAGTAAAGTACAACTTACTTTTTAGCAAAGTACACTTTATTTTGTATTCTTTTTAACATTGTTGACAGTGTACCTATTTCAAATGTTTATTATATATTTAAAAATTTCCACTCGCTAAAGAGTTAAACTAGTTAAGACTTGTATGTTGCAGGATAACAGACTGGCGGTTTTAGAAACTCAGGATAATGGACGATAGTATTTTGAAATATACTTCATCTCTACATATAAATATCGATTGCTGTCCGTTGGTCTAGCTAAAACTCAAAAACGGTTCGACCGATTTTGAGGAAATTTTTGTGTGTGTTTGAGTGGGTTCCTGGATGGTTTAGATTCACAATTGGACTCGGTAGGTGGCCCTGTTGTCAAGGTCTAGAAATCACCCGTGCGAAGCCAGGACGGATCGTTGGTATCATATATTTCAACGCCGAAAAAAAATTTTATATATAAACCAGCATACAACCCAGCTGGTAGTAAGCGAATGCCGTAGTATATACACATCTACATCTGCATACAATTAAGAATCAAAATGGAGATACGTTGCCCCCATGAGAACTTAAGGTATGATGTCTATTGAATGTCGGTTTACTAATAAAAAGGGTCTCCGCGTCTAGTTACTCACTATACGAAACACATTAGGTTGCTATTTGATGCTAACATTTTGTGAAAACGTGGTCTCTCCTACTGGTCGTGGATCCGACCCATTTATTGTGTAATATCATCAATCACGCTGTAAATACGAGTACACAATTTTTAAGAACATAGTTTGTTGAAAAGAAACCAGCAACACAATATCCAATCACTGTTTATTTTTATCGTCATATATCATCATTACATTTCCCGAAGCATATGGCTAATTTCTTTAGGATTCAATCACCTGAAATAATGAAATATTTTACAATACACGGTGTGTTGGCGGCGTAAGAATAACCACAACCTCATTTCATCCCGTGGGTGTCGTAAGAGGCGACAGAGGAAACAAATCAGATGGCCAGCAGCGTCTTCCTAATAACGACTAAAGATAAAAAACTACAGTTGCCTACCCCCTTATCAAGCTCGGCAATTATGGAAAATATCCCACCTAAGAAGGAATCTATGATGAAGGCCTATGTTCAGCAGAAGACTTTAATAGACTGAAACGGTAACGGTTAGTATTATAACAATACCATACTGTACACATTTGTTGCTCTGATAACAAAATATTCACTTTAAAGTCAGTGCGACTACGTTTAGTATAATAAAATCTGATGCAAAGGGAGGTGAATGAGCGTGTGTCAATTATTCTGAAAAAATGTAATGCGTTTATAACTAACTATTTACCGAAGATCGGGACATATTACGGGGACGACGGCTGCGTTGCTAATCTCATACGCGTTTATACTGTTACTTAATTATATTAAGTTTATTACGCATCATTATGGAACGTGCATTGTTGCCTCATGTATATATAAATTTGCTCCCTTTAATTTCAACTTGATAATAATAAGGTCATTTAATAAATCAATACACATAAAACAAAGCATATGTACATGTACAACCTTACATCCTTATATTTATACCAAATACTTTAAGACGCCATGCGTATCTTGTGTTATCTGGCTTAATTTAGGTTTTATTTTCTTCCACAATATTTCCATATTTACGCTGCTAAAGACTTTAATTATATCTGTTCAATATACCTTCTGAATCACTGACCTCTGTACAGGGTATATTTGAAACGCTCCCGAAAACAGACTAACGACTAACGATACCGTTGACGATGGGACCAGGTTAAAATCGATCCCGATGAAAAAAATCATCTTTTCACATCGTTTTATCAGCTTTATTCATGCTTCATTATGTTATGCAGCTAAATGAAACAAGAATTTTATAAAAAAATCATGAAAGTACTGAAAAATAAAACCAGCAGTGAAAATTAAAATGGTACCAGCTGATTATAGGGGCAATAAACGCGGGCGGACGCAGAACGCCTTTATTTAGCTCGGTACGAAACCACAATGACGAAATGTTGTACTACGCTCACTCTATCCTTCCCTTTCACACACGCGCGGCTGCCACCTGGCCGATTCGTGTCATCTCGCAATTTACAAATCAAACACGAATTCCCCAAATTACGGTAAAATAAGGTTGGTTGGGGATTGGTATTATGTGGGGATTTTGAAAATAGATTGCCCGAGCCAAGTCAGAACCTTTTTTAAGAAATCTAAACACTTATCTTAACAGTTTTGTTTGGTTACTTATGAATATCGAAATACACCCTTTTTTAATTACCTTCTTGCGCAACATTTAATTTTCGGATTTGTTTTGGCACCTTTATTATTTTATTTTTAATTTAACAGAGTAAATGGAGCTACTGTGGTCCTTTCTAATCGCAACAAGGCAAGGAATTAAAAATACTCCATTTATTAAAATGCTTGTTACAAAAATATGAAAAGTGTGAAGATAGATTTTTCGGTAAAAAGAAAATATGATTAAAAAATAATTTGACAAATAGATGTTGGCAATGCTGCAACATGTTGCGACGATGCCAAACCGAAATTTACTTACTCAAATTAGCTGACGAAACATGAATTAGAGACGGTAATCACAATAAAACTTGGAAGTAATTTTAATCGTTTTGACTTACTTCTTTTTAAATTCAAAATATTGGACGTGTTAAAGAAAGGAAAGTCAATTAAAATAAAGTAAATGAATTATTTTTTAGATTAATTCTGATAGATTAGTCCACTATCGATCATTATTGCAATTGATTTTAACTATTAAATTTTTCGTTACCATTTCATTTCTATTTAGGTCGGCCGAAAGCTTGTTGGTGGGGTCCGAGAGAGAGTTTCTCGGCCCGTGAACTTGATTGCGAGAGAGAGGTGGGGCTGCATAGGAAACTTCTTCACGAATGAGACGGTTGGAGTGAGACTCGGAGGTTTCGAAGAAGTTCTCAGTGAGTGATTTTAGGAATTGTTAAATTGTCGGGAACTCTATCTCGGTGAAGGTCGGCATTACGGACGAACCAGAGTGCACAGGGCGCACGTGGATGGAGTTTCAGCATTTTGGGGCGGAGGGCATTTTTTCGGGCTATGCAAGTCAAGGCAATTAATGCAACTGACGGGGGGGTGGGGGTGGCGAAGCAGTTGACTGCCGCGTATCCACAGACTTGACGGCGGTTGCACCGTGCAGGATGACCGCGCCTGGGGGAAGGTTCGAACTAAACTCTCGACAGGCAGCGCACGGTGCGTACCTGTCGGAATGGCCTTTGCCTCCAGCACGTTTGAGAGGATGAGAAGGGCGAGCGGGAACCTCTTGCGCTTGTTGCTGTGTATCTTGTACATAGCCTCTACTGGTAAACCATGTATGAATGGGGATATGAATGGGACCTAAGGTCCTTCAGGATGTCCTCGTTGGCGAGTTCGAAGGGAGCTCCGCGGAGGACAGCCATGACCTTACGCTCTTCCTGAAGAGCGTACGTGTGGTAGGACACACGCTCGGTCATGAGGAGCCTAGTGAGGCGAAGAAAGTCTTCGAATGACAGTGGGATGACTTTAATAGCTTCAACGTGGTTGGTGGCTTGATCATCTTTTATACCTGTGTCGTAACAGGTTTTGGAGAGCCTGGTAAATTGCGCCTTGTCACTGAGGAAGACAGTTGGCGGGACCTGTTTTTTGGTGAGGGTGGGATGCAGCGAGATGCTGGATTAGAAGGGGGGGTGTCTAGCGACTTTTTAGGGGCAGCGGCGGAGGTTGCGGAGGTGCGAGGGAGGAGGTGAATTTTTTGTTGTTTCATAAATGTGTTTTGTTGGTTTGTTATACCATCTTTATCAAAGGAGACTATCATTTTTGTGTCCATTAGAAATTTTTGCAACCCTCAATAGTATCACACAAAATAAAAGATACCAATTATAAATAGTATACAGATGTTTTGAAAATCTAAACGGAATCAAGAAATGCGAAAAAAAGAGCTGTTTTGATATTCGTGTTCAAGTCGTTGGTTCTGATAACGTAGTATTTAAAAAATAATTGTACTAGAGATATGCCAATATGAAAGCAGATCTACTCGAGTTAACTGTAACTCGAGTTGAAATTCTGGTAACTCGCATTGAACCCCTGTTACGCAATTCAATTTAGTCGAACGAAGCTGTGTTAATTTTTCACATTATATCTTTATTTTTTGTTCTTTCATCCGACTCAATTATTATTAATAAACTTAATAGGTAGTTATGTAATTATGTGTGCGTTTGTGCGTGCGTGTTTGTGTACGCGAGTGCCGCCGCGCGTTTGCACGCATACGCGTGCGCGTGCGCGTACTCGTGCGTGTTCGTAGCTGTAGTCTATATTGCTTTTAATTCATTCATTCTTTCATTCATTACAGCCCTTCACAAGTCCACTGCTGAACATAGACCTCCCCCAAGTAATGCCACAAAGCACGGTCCTGAGCCACCTGCATCCATCGATTCCTGCACGTCTTACCAGGTCGTCACTCCGTCTAGTGGGGGGGTCGCCCTACACTACACTTACCGGTACGTTACGTACGTACGGTCGTTTAAAGGTATAGGATTAATAAAAAATAATTTATTATTCAAATATTTTTAATTGATTTGTTTCAAAAACTCGTAACGGATGTCAATCATTATAACGAAACTCAGTGGCATCGAAATTACCATGGTATAACTCACGGTTATAGTGCAAGAGTGGTTCTTCAATCGCGACAAAAGCTCGGAGTTCCTCCTAAACTCTTTCTGCTGCATGTTAATGGTCTGCTTGTTTCCAGTACATACGCCAGCCGAATGCCCGGGCCAGTCGAGATCAAATCCAGTCCGAAAGAGAAGCTATGGTTGAGCGTGCCATTCGGTGTCTGGCTCTCACTGCAGAGACGTGCTAAGAGGCTCATTGGTAACTTTAATTTGGTTGAAGCCAATCTTGTCAGTCTCGAGCACAGGCGCGGGGTAGCCAGCCTCTCAGTACATACTGCCTACATAAACTGTTAGTGTATACGGAAACACAATATAATGTTTCAAGACGATCGTCTTACTGTAGACTAGTAATTAAAATGTCTTAAGTCATAATAAAGTTAATTAGCAGGTTTCGGTGAATCACACTAACACCAATCACACAAGCGGTTTGACACGCAACGCACACATTTTGCGTAGTAGAATGCAAGTGTTAGTAATTATCCAATTCCGCAGATAACATGTTTATACAACGAACAACGAGCCCGGCGGTAAACAATTATAAAGCATTATTGTATAGCAGTTTGGTTTGTTATTTAAAAATCGCAAGTAATTTAATTCGAGATTGTTATCACACAGGTGAATTGGATATCACTAATCACTATGTCCGATTCCTATATCCTTTTTCCCTTTCTCCATCACAGATTAGAGCTCTCACATGGGTATTTAAGTATATAGTTAGACAGAAAATTCTTCATTGCACGTATTCTGCCAGCTAACCTTTGGGGTGTGGTGACTTGCCCGTCGTGATCCTTTTCGGAGTAGTAAGAGCTATAAATACTCATTCTCTTCCATTGGCACAGGTTTTTTCCTCTAACTATGTCTGAAAAGGTGGTTTAAGCTCGTACTGCTTGCTTTACTGTATAACTAATTCTGTAATAAAAAGTACTTCCAGTCTAGTACACTTATTTGTTTGTCGAAAAATATAGTAGTTATAAATGACTTCAGAAAGAATATGAACAGGACATAAGGATTAAATTACAAATAAAATAACACCCAATTTATATATCACCAGTGATCCACCCCGGTTTCGCACGGGTGATTTCTTGATCTCGACAGCAGTGCCATCTACCGGGTACAAATGTAAATATAAACCATCTAGAGATCCATTCAAACACAAACAACAAATTTCACCAAAATCGGTTGGTTTCAAAGTTCATAACGGACATAGGTAGAAACATTTTTTGTGTTTTATATACCTAGATAGATATCATTTACTTAAGTTTCATATCAGACGCGGTTCACATACATACTAACAGCCTACATGCGTTTTACTGCCAGGCACAGAACTCCTCAGAGGGTTTTATAAGTAACAAGAGTCCGTCGCCCATGCGTTTCGCAGACTTCACATGTCCTAGAAATGTGTTTCAATTTCTCAGACCAGCAGGTTTCCACACAGGTTTCATATGATTATTGCAAAATAAACTTTTCCTTCGCCGTCAAAGACGTTGCAATGATAAATTTTAAGGCTAGTGCGTATAAAGACTTTTTTCACTACCTTTTAATTACTCGAAAATTGTAAAATTAAATCTATATTTTATATATCTTAACGTTGGAACATTGTAAGTTTTTGGGGCAAAAACACTGATTTTAATTACATCTTTCCTTTGGAATAAATTGGACTAGGGACCTGCTTTATAAGGTTTCCCCGAGGTCTAGTTTAATTGGTCATTTGCATCAGCTGATTGAGGCAAAAAGGTCTACATTAAATAAAGATTGACTGCCGCGCGTCACCGCAGCGGATGACGCAAGGTCAAATCCATTGACCGCCGTATTATATTAAATTAGAAAAAAAATGTACGCTGAAAATTACTACGTTTTCTAATTTTTGGCGCGCTTGGAAATAATAGCAGCTTTTTCAGTAACCCATGTGGATGGTCTTATCACTTGTGGATGGGTTATACCATATCTATATGGGTCCTTCCTATAATAGAATTTTCTGGATTCAGGATTTTCCGCAATTGCCGCAATTGGCAAACAAACTTTTGAAGCCAGTTTAAGCTCCCGCTGACGTGTTCATTCTACTCCAGTATTTTTAATAGAATAAAGGTGAAAAACGAACACGCAATCCACCTGACGGCAAACTTTTACGCACTCTTTGGTACATCGACATCTATCCTCGATTTAGAATTAAAATGCAGATGCGCTGTCACGTCTGAGGTCTAAGATAAAATGCCTATAGCCCCGCCGTACGAATTATAGCAGTGTTAAGCTGTTATTTAACGCTGGTATTGTGTGAGAGCGTGGTCCTTCCTCGGTCGAGCCGACCCATCCCTGCTCTACCAATTATATATAAAAGAAACGTGGCATGTGGTGGCGGTGAGCCATTTCTTTCGCGCAAGACTTAAAATACCAAGGTCAGCGTGTGAAGCAGCGTTGAATATATCTGGTACCGCTATCGTTTATCCACCTGTTAGACGTGGCAATTACAGCAGATGTCCATGGTAAACGGCCATGTCCAGCGGTAAACTTTTACGGACTGATGCAAATATATTACCGATGTGATAAATAGTCAGTATCATATGTCTTCACAAGTGACAACGCGTGTTTCCATTTGCGTATAATGGCTATGAACTCTCAGTTGCACTGCAAGATCGTTCGTCACTCTGATAAGATAAATTACATTAAATGAAGAAAGACACAAATAAAGGTATATATACACACGTAACTAGTGAACAACAATCGTCTATGCAACACGTTTGGTAACACGTAACTATAACTCCATTACGACAATGTTAGGTCAATCAAGCGCTACAAACATTACGGTGAAATATTCTCCTTTGCAATACGACTTCAAAACAATGTGTGGTTTCATTTTTCTACATCATTATAGGTTGCGGAATACTGTAATGATATGATTATTGCAAAATAAACTTTTATGTCCACAAATTGTATACTTAAAGGTGTTATTTAAAATTATTTTTTTCTGATGATTTTATTTTCGATTAATATATCACATGGAAAAGCCATGTTGGTGCACGATCGCGTCGGCTCGACCTGGGAAGGTCCAGGCCAGAAGAGAATAAAGTGGTCTTCTAATAAATATATAAGACAAGAATACTTACTGATCTCAGTCTCACTTACTGATCTCAGTCTGAATCATTTATGATTTTAACATTGGTTCGGAAAAAGCCAGCAAGAAACTTTTTTAAATATTAAATTACAATACCTATTGTACAATTGTTGAAAAGGAAGAAGTTAAAGTTATATAATATACCGCATTCAAAACTAAAAAGTGGTAATTATTTACTCTTTGGTTCAAACAGGCTACGCGACTGAAAATTTTGGGAATCAAGGAAGTGACACAACATTACTACTAAAAATGTATTTATTGCTTTTCGAAGTATTCTCCGCGAAATTTGACACATTTTTCCATACGATGGAACCAATCATT
>DWHP01004079.1:0-12864 GCA_018247895.1 Parnassius honrathi
CGTGCTTTGTGGCATACCTTGGGGGAGGCCTATGTTCAGCAGTGGACTTGTGAAGGGCTGTAATGATGATGATGAATGTTGTTTCTTCAACTTCTATAATTATAATAAAAATTATGGGCTACTCTTACAGTAGCAAATTATAGAAACATTTTGTGTTGAAAATTAAAACAACAGACAGCCAGCGATACAGATGATGCCTTTAACTAAATGCTTACTTTAAGTAAAATTTACATTAATCAAGCAAAAATACTACTAAAATATAACATTGAATTAAAAAACATCAATTTGCGATATAATAGCTTCGTTTACTTGTATCAACTATTTATTTTACCATTGAAAATAGCATTACAACTATGCATTTGCACCGCAAAGCGATGAATAATTCAATTAATTAACACAACCGCATGAAAGCGGAAGTACTCCTCTCATCAGTTTAACTAACTCTTATCCGAGAAAATGAATAACCGATACGTTAAGTGCAGGCAGGAGAGAATTTACTTTGAAAACGAATAACGAAAACATTTCATATTTTTTTATCGATGCCCAATTAAATGCGGGTTTATCCAAGTTGAATTTTTACAATCGTTAATACTATAAAAATGAATATAATAATAGAAATCATTAAAGCATACTTGGTCAAGCCACGCTGCAGATATATTATGCTTGTAGCTTGAATGGGTCGGCTCGACCGGGTAGGACCACGCTCTCCCGTCGTCAAATAGCAGCTTAATTTTGTTGTGTTTCGTATGATGAGTATAGAGAACCGAAGACCCTTTATACTGGAAACGAGGCATTCCACCTTACTCATCAAGGGTACCAATGCATTTGCATTGTGATTCTCGATCGAGGACACATGTACATATATAAGGGCTACAGCATCCACTTACCATCAGGTGGACTGTGTGCTCGTTTGTCACCCATATTCTATAAAATATCTATAAAAATGAATGGGGATGCACCTGGGACATAATTCACGTTCTCCACTTGAATTGACGTTTATTTTATTCATTTCTGCAGCTTTCAATTAGAGTTAAGTATTTTAGAAAGCCACCTTGGTAGACTACACTAATTTTTGATCACTTTAAGGGTTAACAAGCTATAACTGCACTAAATATAATGTTGTGCCATAAATGTTCACTCCTATAAATTGATCTGATAAACTAGTAATTAAAAAAAAACTAAACAAAAGACTGTGATGAATTGCCGTGGCAGCGTAGGGTTTAACACGCGTCGTATCTTTCATAATATCTAAGTGTACTCTCAGAAAAACAAAGCAAAATAGACGAAGAGCGCTACGTACTTATCTATTGAGGTCAACTCCAAGCTGAAACCATGCTTAACCTGTTGTAAGAACACGCACTTACACCTCGATATTATGCATCTAAAATATTTGCAACCAATAATATGGTTAAGGTTTATATTTATGACTTCCTTCAGGTAGGCGCAATTAGTAGCCGTGGCTTGCTCATCCACGGTGTGAAGGGCCGGCCCAAAGTGGCAACTCCAAATGAGCTTGAGGAACCATTTTGGATGAGTGTTGGTGGGCTGCGGCGAGAGAGGAGTTTTGTTTCCGCTGCTGCCGAGCTGGAGTCGCAAATGAAAAAGTGTTGCTCGTGACCTATCTTCCGTGGCTCTAGTTATCATTACTCGCAATTTTAAATTAATGAGGTTAAGCCAGTAAAATGAAATATTTCGAAAACATGTGAATTCCGAAAACACGCACCTGAGCAGCGTGCTAACTACTTAATAAGCATCTTGAAAATAAATGATAGGCAGTAGCGAGACGTATATATTCTTTACTCTAGAGGCAACGAAAGTAATCTATACAAATAAATAAAGTTGAAGTGTATGTGTGTAATATCGAAAACCCTGCCTTTTATTGAGCTGACAGGGTCATTTTAATGCCGTAAAGATATGAGTAAACATTTTGAGTGAATCTAATTTTTACGAATTTTGTCGGGTTAAATTTAGCCTTTTCATTTCCGACGTTTCGATTGCTTTACAGCACTCATGGTCACGGGGTCACGGCTAAAGTGTTTGCGTACCGACTTTTTTAATACCCGGGTATCGGGTATTCTAGTTTCATATACCTGGGAATTAGCAACTTTTGCAGTAAAAGAGACAATTTTCTTATAATAATCATGTTTTCTTCTGTAATAGTTTTGCTTTTGTAGATGACGTCTATCACAGCTAAGTGCACAGCGTGACTTATGCAGAGCATCATCTCTGCTGGTCTTTCTTTGCCAAAGTTTAGCATAACCGCTGCGCTATCCGCAGTGTAAGGTACAATGTGACGTTCAAGTTTCAAAGCGAGTTTGTCGAGATGTTTAAGAACCATATCTCTCACCTCAACTATTTATGTTTGTCCATTTATCAAGAGTTTTCTTGTTGTTTATAATACTCTAGAACTGGTTCTTTCGTCCTGCCTTCGTTTTTTGGTAGAGACAGCTCGTTATGATGAAAAGCTTTGAAATACCATCTTGTGCAACCAAGCGTGTAACAATTTCAGAAATTTAGGTACAAATTCGTATAAATATTGTTATTCGCGGTCTTTTTGGAACAAGGCTTGGCCTTTATTCAGATTCTGATTGAGAAGACGATGTCTATGGCACTTCTTTTCCGCACTTTACGTTCTGTTTCTCGGTCTTTATTTTATGTACTCTATCTAAATGTTTTACTAAAACACTTGTTGAAGAGCCTTTTTAGGATATAATTTTTTGTCATATTTAACATTCTTATGATTTCTTACTTTGTATTTTTTTAAATTTTTTCATGCACCAAAAGCAGATCTATCCTTTTTGCCTATGAAAACTAAACCATCGTTCATTAAAATTTTCTTGGTTATCCACTAGATACTATTTTTATCACCGTAACCGTGTAATAAATTTGTATATACCTCTACTCTACTGTATCTCCAGCCCCACTGATAACAGTAATTAAATATATATTAAGCGCCTGTAATTGTAAAAGATGGCTTAAAAGCCTTACGTAGTAGGGTGCAAAAGGCTGGTGAAGAAATAGAGAGCTTTGTAAAACTTAAGTACCGAAATTCACGAGTTATCATTTTACGAAATTAAAAGAAAAACTATTTATTTGAAAAAAGTAATAACTGGATACGGATATAAACAGTTTTTCTTTTAATTTCGTAAAACGAAAACTCGTGAATTTCAGTACTTAAGTTTTACAAAGCTCTTTTCTTTTTCTTTACCAGCCTTTTGCACCCTACTACATATCAGTCAGTAGAGTCAGCACAGATTAAAATACAGTTGGCAAACACAAGTAAGAAATCGAACAGTAAACGAGAATCGATTTTAAAATTTATGTTTATATTATTATTTAAACTGTTGAAACTGTGTTAATTGTAATTTATATAATTACTATGATTGAATCAATTATCTGCTGTAAGTTGTTTTAATGTTTAATTGTTAAAATTCATTTACATTAATCGATTGAAGTAATCTATTTCTTATTTTATTCGTTAAATAAGAATTGGGCAGATTTTTGTATTTTAATAGAAAAATATAACGATTTTTTTTAACCATATTTCAACTTATTACAAATTGGGCCCAGAAATCCCCGTTTCCTTTTGGTTATATGCTTAATGTAGTCAGCCGTAATGTGGACTGGTTTAGATTAAAGAATACTTGAAGACGCTCACATCGTGTTTCATCTAAGAAATTAAGTGATTAGATTTTTAAATATAATACTTGGTCTTGATATACTTTACCAGTAAAAAGCTTCCAACTTTCGTCACTGATCAACCTAAACACAGCAGCCATTTTTAAATTGTTAGTTACGGTTACAAGTAGATACGATTAACCGACGCGGTTGTGATGCTAATTTCAGCGTAGCTTTCCAACTTATAAAAGCTTAGTACTAAAGAATGAAAAAAATCTGACATTTTGGTCTAATCTTTCTCTTGCTTTCAATCTTTAGTTCAAAAAAGTAGAGTAATGTAACCTAATATTAGATTAAAAACAAAATCGTATCACTACTTGCAATTTAATATCTACATCCAAATCTTTGACAGGAAGCAAGACCAAAGGCATGGGAAGTCTAGTCTATAATACCGCCACGCCTGGCTAATAAGGTCAATCCTACCCATAAAAGAAGGAAATCTTTAGTAATCTTTACTAAAATGTTACGGAAAAATGACGGTAATATAATAAATAAGTTTTCAATTAGTTTTTCTATGAAATAAAAAAAGGAATTTAGGATACAGAAAATTACTCTTCTCTCAAATAAGCGTACAACATTGTAACATACTCGTATTTATAAAACAGCACTAAAAGACTCTACACTAAAAGCACCGTAAAGAAGCTTTCAACGAACAACAAATAGTTTTCTTATTCACTAATAATTACTCAATGAATAATAGTATTTCTTTACAATGAGTTTTATTTACGAAATGTAATTACATTGCAATGCAATTTCGTTTACGTAAATAAAGCCATTCATTTTATTTCCTTTTAAAATAAGACTCGATTTTTTTATTATAGAATGGGGTGACAAGCTATCATACGGTTTACCTGATGGTAAGTCGATGCTTTAGCCCATAGACATTTACGTTTATCCTTGATTACGAATCAAAATGCAGATGCGTTGTGACCCCCGAGGACTACGTTTCCAGTAAAAAGGGTTTCTCTTTCTCTACACTAACCCTACGCAACACAGCAGCATTAACCTGCTTTTTATCTGATATTTAGTGAGAGCTTGGTGCTATTCCGGTTGATCTGATCCATTTGTGCTTGCCCACAGGACGTAATTGACGATAGTCTTTTTGAAAACCATTGAAAAACATTGAAGCATCATCAATTACTGAAACTTCACCTATTTCAGAGAGCGGACAAACAAGTCAGCACTTCATTTTTATTTTTATTTTTAAAATGTTATATACACCTCTCGGGATTGTAATTCGCGCGCGCACGCACACATCTCATTTTCATTATTATTACACCCTTCAATTTTTTTATAGATTTAGGGTGACAAACGTGCACACAGTTCACCTAACGGTAAGTGGACGCTGTGACCCGTGGACATTTACTTTTATACTCGTTAAGAATCAAAATGCAGACGCCTGAGAATTTAGGCAGAATTCCACATTTCCAGTAAAATGTTTTTCAGTTCTCTTCACTCACCATACAGAACACAGCAACGCTAAGCATTTTCCTAGCACGGTCGAATCATCTCATTCAAGCTACAACTTATAACTCAGCTGCAGCTCGGTTCTACCGCGTAACCTCTTTTGGATCTTTTTCATCAGCACGTAATAGTCCAAGGCAGGACATGAACATCTTCCGCTATCCCGTATATCCTGTAGGAGGGTTTACATTATTCGTCACGCTTGGCAGGCAGATTGACATCACAGTCTCCTATGATGGTGCTTCCCGTTGCCGGTACTTATTTTTCGGCTCTAGTCAAAATCGCTTGTATAAAATCCATTATATGTTATTTATGGCATAATTTTACAACTTTTATAAGCCTATCATTAATGAATAATGTTGTCGGGGTATCTCCCCATAGATTGCTTCATAGGTATTATAGGTATTATAGGTATTGTTTGCGCCCGATTTGAGCGGGGAACCGGTTGATAGCGGGGCGGGGGAGGGAATCGCTTGCGCCGTCGCACTGCATCGAGTCTAGATACCAGTTTGCTACAAGTTCTTCTACGGCGCGCCTGTGTAGCTTCGCGTCGCGAAGTTAAAACTTGTTGAATCGATCGGCCGATATCGTGTTAGTCTATTAACATATGTAACTAGGCGTTTGTTTGAGATCTCGTGATTAATTTAACTTCATTTGCTGTTAATTGTGTCGACTAGTTGTCTACTCGGCGGTTTGATATCGCACGGAAGCACTATTGTATTATAGTCTTGAATACTCGATCGTGTTAATTGTAGTGAGTAAAGCAACTTTTGTGCTGGCTTTGACATTGAGGTGTAACTTACGTAGCATTTTATCGAAGTGAATTCGCTTATTCGATTGAACTCTAAACTTTGTGAATTGGAATGAGTGGAGTTGCTATTAGACTATAGTTTGGTGCTAATTGAAGTGAGACTAGAGTTCGGCGCTCGGAAGTGAGGGCGCCCTTTGGAGCGGTGCAGAGACGGCTGGTTGCCGCCTACCTTGGTGACGTCAGCTAATCACTCACTACACACCGTTCTTTCATATACACACCCACACTACCTCCACATCACGCTGACGACACCTTGGAGTCTAACCTACTCCGGAACTAGGTAAGTTGTGTGCTTGTACATTTCTTATATAATAAATTTCCGTAAGCCATTGGGCTCCCCCTTAGTTGCTCATCGAGCTGGTTATTCATGGGCCCTAACCGGGTCGACCCTTGTCTGAGCAACTCTGGGCCGTAACATAAAGTGTGGGATAGTCCACCAATAGATAGAGTGTGACGACCTAGTAAGATATGCAGGAAGTCAGTGGGTGCAGGTGGCTCAGGATCGTGTATTTCATGACTTTTCTTGGGCAACTTAGGCTATATTGCAGTGGACTTGTAAAGGGTTTAATAATGATGATGATGAAAA
The DNA here is from genome assembly GCA_018247895.1 of Parnassius honrathi. Lineage (NCBI taxonomy): Eukaryota > Metazoa > Arthropoda > Insecta > Lepidoptera > Papilionidae > Parnassius > Parnassius honrathi. The sequence continues at coordinate 6,540 of DWHP01004079.1, forward strand.
GTCTTCGGTTCATACCGTCCTGAGGGAAATAATTGTTACAAGAAATTTTCTTTAAATTTTACTACTTTCAGAGTTGCAGGATGAGTAGACAAGATAAGAGGCGCATTTTAAAACGAAAGGCTTTTCATCATTTTCATGCAATGTTAGCATTATCACCCGTATGCGTATTCATGTCCGTATTTGCTCAAATTTTCGGACGAAAAGGCACCGCGAGGGTCACTGCTCGTTAAGTTAACGAGTCGTCAGATTGTTTATTTATTTTGCATGAGTATTGTCTGCTACGTTTTTAAAAATTTTAGATGAACATATATGTGATGTTTGGCTTTCTAGTGAATTTTTTACTTACTAAGGCAGGCATCAAGTCCTTTGAGACGTTGTGGTTTACCAAGTTTATTAAATATTGATACTTTATAAGTATACTTATACATCCGGTCTCAAAACAAACGGCTGGATATCCATTTATGAATATACAAATTCATGAACTATAAGTACAGACGATGTTGAAAAATGTCTAAAATGAAAGACACCAAGCGGCTTACCATAACTATAACTTGTAACATGAAATCGAATTTAACTTCAATAGTTATTAAATGCAGTAATAGTCAGAGTTTTTGAATTTATGAAATAAAAAATAGAGGCAAAATAATTTTATAAAAATCTGAATTATAAATCTTAATTGTTAAATGGGTTGAGAGAACGCCTCAAGGGATTAAGTCCGCCCTTTGTATTCTTTTGTTTAAGGGTGCAATAAAGAATAAAATAAATAATAATAATTGTAATATTAATAATTGTCATGGCGTCAACGTTTGCCAACGACTTGCCAAGATTTATACAGAATTATTGATAGACGTTTTATGAGTTAACTTACTACGTTGGCAAAGAAAAACATAATAAAATTAATTAATATGCTGATAATAACTCACTCACTTACTTCGTAATATGTTTGTAAAAATAAGTGATATTCATTCTGTAAATACTAGGAACAGACACAAGCTACTCTGTACCAGTTACTTGACTCAAAAAAGTCGGTAATTCATTCTTGGGGCGATGTATACGCTTTTACAACAAAATCCCGGAAAATATACAAAATATGACATAAACAAAGTTCAAAAACTTTATTAAACTAAGTTTGTATAAAAAGGGTTATTGTAATATTAAGGGATTTATGGATATTAATAACTTTCAATAAGTATTATTTATAATCCATATTGAATAAAAAAGTTTCTGTTTCTGTTTCTGTTGTTTGAAGTTGTACCTCGCTTTCCCTCAGGGCTGTGCCGTCGTCGAATGGCACGATTGGAACGAGTTACTCCTGACATCACCAAATACTCCGTTGACGTTGACCAATCTCTTGTTACTTGTATTTTGCACGACACTCATCGGCTGACTGAGCTTACTTCAACTCCACGTACAGCCACACCCGTTACGTCACCAGATGACCATCTACTGTATATGAATAATATACCAACTCTTTTTCCGTCGAGGAGTCTGTCTGGGTTATTCTTTTGTAGGTATTTCTACCAAGTTCCAGAGTATACTCCTCTGACCCGGTTTGAAGAGTAAGGCACTCAATATTTATAGACTTTAAGGACTTTTTCCTAATATTCAGAGGTGACAATGTATTTGTGACTTTTTTTGTTGTTGATTTCGAGTGTTCATGGGCTGCTGTACTCGGGTGGATTGTACTACTACTATCACTCTAATGAATTATAAAATACTAATAAAATGAAATATAATAAAACTATGCAGCTTTAGTTAATTTTTTAGGTTATTGATCACATCATAGCCATTTCCTATTTTTGAATATACCTAAGCACCAGCCGTCTCGCACTCCACGGCCCAGACCGTCTAGGCCAGGCAGTTACGGGCGAAGACACTTTTACTCAGGGTACCTACTTCCACTACCACGCGCTGTAAGTGCAGACCCCAGTGAGTGAGGCGTAGGCCAGTAGCTCCAAACTAACCGAGGCAACTTAATCTGTAATTCTTATTCTAAATAAATCTGCTATTCTATGACGGCTAACCCAATTTATTTCCTACCCACCAACTAAACCATAACACGTCACGAATACAGCAGAAAAGTTTTTCTTTACAAACAGATTTCTTTCATAAAACAGGTTAGTATTTAAGTGATGGAAGCTGGGGCTCAAGTTTAAATTGCTCGCAAATTTCCAAAGTAAAGCAAGTGCCCGGTCTAGCTCACGGTAGGCTTTTATACAACTTTTTATAACATGAAGTCATAATAGAATAGCGTGATTTTGACACTCGTAAATATGACTTAAAATAGAAATCGCAATAATCAAGCGATGTTTTCTGCGATGAAAAAAAAACGATTGAAATACTTTCTTGTCGTTAATCTAGACTAAACAAAAATCTGTCGATGTAAGTTAACCAGACCACCACCTTTTAATTGAGCCATTGCCGAGATTCAAAACATATTTCATAACACGTTACAAGTATCGCTGTAGGTAAATATTTGTGGTTAAATTTTACCTTGGGGCCTCTAACGCGGTCATAACTTACTGTGTAAGCATGCACATGCTGCATCGCTAGATGCTGTTGATAAGATGCTCTAACTACCGAGTAGTAAACTTAAAATGTATCTCTCAAACCCACACATTTCGTTTACGTAAATTCGTAAAACATATACTTACACCATGTTTAAAGCTTTTCCTGAATTGTCATATTGATGCGGGTGCGATTCAGCCTGCTGTGTCGAATTCCCATTTTGGTAACTAATTGTAAGTGGATTTGCCTAAAGACTACAAAATAGAATTCATTGAAAGCTTAATCTGGTATTCGATATTTAAAATAGTTAGCATAGATATATTTACTCACAAAAATACTTCGGATTTCAAAATCGGAGGAGATAATATGTTAAAAATTGGACTTAAAACGTCTTACCCATCAAATTAATTTGTATTAATTGGAGATATATATATTTATTTATTGATTCCTTATTGCATTCCCATAAAATAATATAAAGGAACAATTTGGTGGCTTGTATTCCACAGAATTCAACATTTACAATCATTATTCATCGCAAAATATTTATATTTAATTGTTATTGTCTTAAATTTTGGTAATAATATAATACTTATGCCAATAAAGATCTAAAACATAATATAAAGAATTGTAAAATATATATCCAGAGAGCGCGGTTTAATGTGCTCTTATACTATCTGCGCTCCCCGTGTATGTGAATCTAATCCTGCGCAGTGTGCGGGCCTGTCACGACTCACGCTGAGCTATTTGTTTTATATGGGTCCAGTGCTGCTATTCCCTCGTACTGTTGTACTGTTACTCAGTTTGATGCTTTCTACGGTAGCCATTGTTTGTGGAAAAATTATTCCTTTTACGTGCATTACAAGATTCATTGCTGTTATTGTAAATGATATTCGGTTGTCTGGTTCGTTTAGGACCACATGGTAATATCTCTTCCGATTTTTGAAATAAGAAATGGTAAGGGTTTTCGTAATGCAATATTTGCGTTCTTTATTTCCCATAAGTAATGGCATATATCTCGAAACATAACGTGGGTAGTAATATCACAGCTGCATTATGGTTGTAGCATGAGTGGGTCGATGTGACCGGGGACACACTCTCACAGAAAACCAGCGTAAAATAGCAAAGTAATAGTGTTGTGTAACACAACATACAAGCTTAAACATATAAGCTTCTTAGCTCACCAAATGCAACGTAGACTGCTCACATAGCCCAGGTTTGCTAGTAACGAATCTTGTCTCTCAAGTACGACTACGTATCTGGAACGTTCTTTGTTTGAAATTCAGTTAAATATACACGTAGTTAGTTTATCCCACATGGCTTCTGCAGCTTATGCATTCATGTGCAGCATTATCCCGTTACCATCAGTTGGTGCAAATTTGTTTGTCTTCTATTAAAAAAAAGACAAGTGAAAATAATAAAAAACAAGCATTTTATTAAATGGTAAATCATTTTTAAGGATACCGTCTTTTGGCATCACGTTTTCGCTTAAGGTAAGTTGCATATACATACATTTACATAATATTATTGTAATATTTTTTCCAGAAAGTTAGCTATGCTATTGAAATTAAAAATAGCAACTTTTTACTTAATATATATGAAAAATTTCATCTATGTACCGACTCATCGTGATGTCTCCGGAACCATAAGGTCTGGATACTTGAAATTTGGTAGGAATATTCCTTTTCGCCGAGTAGTAGTCAGCTTTTTTTTGGATTTTACGAAATTCCACCTGCAAGGGAATCCCCCTTAGTAGTTCGTAGGGACATTATTTAAAAAAAATACATTTTCAAACTATAGCTCTTATATGTATAAAACTTGGCCAGAATATTCTTTTTGGCATGTTAAAAATTATCTAGAACGGATTGTACGAAATTCCACCAGGGCAGTGCGGTGGAGTTAAAAAAATTAAGCTTTTATCTACAGCTCCTACAGGTTTGAAATTTGGCGAAATTATTATTTTTGTCATCTTGAGTTCAACTGAGAACGAATTTTACGAAATTCCACTCACGAAGGTGATTGCGGGGGCGTTATAACGAAAGTAAAAAAATATGTACAATGAATAATAAAATTAATCTGTAGAATTTCTTTGTATGTATTTGATTGGGTTCCTCGATGGTTTAAAACTCAATCGGACCCGGTAGGTGACGTTGTTGTCGAGATTCAGAATCACCCGTGCTAAGTCGGGGCGGATCGCTAGTATATTATAAATAACAGATTATAAATAACTCTTATTGAAAGTCATTCTTATATTTAATTTATCACTGGTTTGGAAAATACATCTGTACTAGGAAGAACCAGCAAAAAAGACAATAATTAATAACAAAAAAAATTCGAAATAGTACGTTAATGATCACTACATTTCTAGGGGTTCATCCATAAATTCATAAATGCATAACTTCATAAATCCCTAAAATCCTTTTTGGACAAGTACTGGAGTGGTGTAACTAGGAATGCTAGCTTGTGTCCGTTCCTGGTATTTATAGAGTGAATAACACTTATTTTACTAAACTACATATATTTTTGTGAACATACATTACATTTACGTAAAATATTTTTAACAGCCAAAGTTAATATATTATATTATCTTTCGATTTTTGTCTGAGAGATTTTTTAGGTTTTAAATCATATATTGCTCTAATGGCCCTTTCCCGTAAAATAATTATAATTTCTGTATCAGTCTTATGTCCATATAGCAAAATACCACATGACAGTATGCTATGGCCATAGCTAAAATAAAAAAAAAGTCTAGCTGTTTCAACACTGGTAAGATTTCTATTTTTTAGAGCATACGTTGCAGAACTAAGCTTGCTTGCTAGTTTTGATATATGAGGGCCCTATTGAAGCTTCACGTCTAGTGTGATGCCAAAAAAAGAGGCGGTATTGACAAGACTCAATTTCACCCTATTTAAAAAATTACATTTATATTTTGTTGTTTGACATTTGGAGTTATTAATTTCGAACATTTAGTTTTAGTGCCATTAAAATGAGAAGTATTAGCGTTAAACCAATATACTACATAAGATATATTATAACTTTCTTCGTCATATTTCAGTAACAATAATTTTAGTTTGAAAATTTATGAAGTATCATCACTAAACAATATTATATAATGGTGATCCCCTACTAAGATTACGTAAGTTATATGGTCATTAATATAGACAAGAAACAGAAAGAGGCCGAGAATTGAGTTAAAATTTTGTGTAATTATTACAAGTAATTTTTAACGAATGTATATTGTTTTCAGTTTTAGGAAAAAAACCTTCGTCCTGGAAAGAACCAGTAGGAAACACAGTGGGACAATCATGTAATAAAACGGGCGGAGAAAATTCCTTACAAAACTAATTTAAAAAACAACTTGGAAGCAGTCACATCCTTCTCAGGGGTTTTGACCATGTATTTACTTGCATTATAATAAACTTTTTATACAGTTTTTGTTTAAAAATATTTAAACTTGATAACGGAGAGGTCTTGAATATTTTCTGCCCAATTAATAAGTTACTGATTCTACTGTGGTCAATGTAAAATAAATTATATGAGACCTCGAAGGCTAGAGCCGCTGTGAAACTTCTTTGAAATGATCATGCATTTATATAATCAATAGTTAACATTGGAATTCAGTTTCTTTAAATGCTATGGAATCGGGTAATTTTGATAAGCTCTTCAAAATATGAAAGGAAAATTTTTTTTAAATATTGTGAAAATTATTACTTAAGTAATGATTTATTTATATAAAATTATTTCACCATTATTCAAACAGTTAAAATTAATTTTTTCTTTATTTATTTACAGGGGAAAACGACACTTTACTGCAACAAAT